>JAHIAM010013973.1:0-35174 GCA_021605205.1 Aegilops longissima
ACCATGCCGACGCCTCCGTGCGGCCATGCCGCCGCGCCTATACGCGGTATCCCCTCGCACGCGCGCCACGCGCGCGTATTGCTTCTGTGGTCGCTACTGGCTGGTGGCCTGCTCCTGACCGTGAGGCTAGCTAGCTACTCTGATGGATAGGACCATACATGCACTAGGATGAGGGATGAACTCAGGCATGTGTCTACAAGATAAGGAGCATATATGTCAGCCAAACGCTCCAGGTTTATTTGGAGCGTGTGGGCAAGCACTACAAGGAAATTGATATACAATTGCAGCCAAGTGTGCAGGGACGGGTATGTATACGCCACAAAGGTGAAGGGTGCCAAGCTAGGACGTCTGTGCGACCAGGTGGCTCACAGGGTAAACTTTCCTCTTTCGTCCCACGGTGGGCCTTTGTGTCTCCGTGGCCGCGGCCGTGGGGATCCATCAAGAAACCCCGTACGTCGTCCCGTTGTAGCGCAGGGACTCAAAAGGTAAAGTCCCTAAAATTTTATCATGAGCCGACCACCTCATCCCATAAACCCAACCCGTAAAGCCTTTTCGTGGATGTAGCATTACTTGAGTGTTAAATGATATAGTTGTAGTTGTGCAGCGTGACATATGTCACGATGGTGTAAATAATGTCGTCGTCGTGAGTTGTAAGGGCATCTCCGGCCGTTGGTCCAGGCGCCTAGCGCCATTGAGGCGCCAACATAAAAAATGGCCCAGGGCGTAGTCGGTCCCAACCGTATTGAAGGGGCATCTCAGCAGCGTATTTAAAAAAAACCGTTCGCGAGTTATGATAAAACTAGTTAAATTTGGCCAACCATGGCAAGTTTGATGAAATTCGGTCCAAACATTACATTGACCTAATCTAAAAAAAAGAAAGGAAATTTGAAGTCGTCGCCGTCCATCGCCGCGTCGCCGCCATCGTCGTCGTCGGCCTTCTCCTCCTTGGCCAGGGTGCCCTATTTGGACCCTTGGCGTCGCCTTGGCGAAACGGCGGCGTCGTCGTCGTCGTCGTTGTCGCTAAAGCAACGACCCCCTCTTCTGCTGACGTCGGCCTCCTCGGCGGTAAAGGCGGCTTGCTTGGCGCTCCTTCTCCTTCTCGGCGCCTTCTCCAACGCAATGGAGTCTGGCGCGCCCATTCGAGGCAGCGTCGTCGTCGTCGAACTCCGCCTTCGCGGCGCCCGGCCCGGCTCCATCTTCACGGCGCCGGCCCGGCTCCGTCTTTGGCAGCGGCAGCGAGAAGCGGCGAGGGCGAGCGCTGGCGGCGCCCTCGTTGATAGCGATGCGGCGCTGCGAGTCGCCCGGCCAGCGGCGTCTCAGCTGCTGAGCTCGGCCTTGGCGGCGGCAGCGCCGGAGAGCGGAGGAATGGGAAGAAGGCGTGATGAGGAGGAAGAAGAGCGCCGAATCTCCTTGGCGCCCATGGCCCGGCGCGTCGGTCTTTGCACCAGGCGACCACCCTGCCGAAGTGCGCCCGGCGGGTCGTTGCCGCCCTCGAGGTGCGGAGCACGCTCATAGTGGCCGGGACGCCACACTGCAGGTGGCGCCATTGCTCACGCCACCACCGCCTGCCACAGGACGCCAAGCGCTGCTGGCTGGCGGCGATGGAATACGCTGCCCAAGCAAGGTGGGTTGTCGGGTGCGTAATGGGGGAGGGAGCAAGCCGCGAGGGACGCACGATCTCACCTCCTGGCACTGCCGGGCCACCAAGATCGGGCAACGGGGAATGGGCACTCGGCCACGAGCTTCCACCCCTGGCTGGGCCCGGGCGCGCATGTCCGCGACGGATGTTCGGCCGAACAGGAGCCAGACTGCTCGCTCGAGCGAACGGGCGGCCGAGCCGTCAGCCGCCTCGCCTCCCGGGAAGCGCTTCCGCCATGGCGACGGGCTAACAAGGGCTGAGTAGGTAGAGGGAGGGCCGGGTGTTGGGTAACGCTAGGAAAATTAAATTTTTCCCACGGTTTCACCAAGATCCATCTATGAGTTCATCTAGCAACGAGTCAAGGGAGTGAGTTTGCATCTACATACCACTTGTAGATCGCAAGGAAGCTTTCGAGGGGATGGTGATGATGGAGTCGCTGACTTGACCACCAATGACCAAGTGTTGAACGGACAGCACCTCCGCTGCTCAACACACGCGACGGACGGGCAACGCCTCCTCCTTCTTGATCCAGCAAGGGGAAGGAGAGGTTGAGGAAGATGGCTCCAACAGCAGCACGACGGCGTGATGATGATGGAGTGACAGCTCCCAGCAGGCTGTCGCCAAGCGCACATGGAGGAGGAGAGGTGCTGAGGGAGGGCTGCGCCTGTTGTGTATGCAGCCCTCCCTCACCCCTCTATTTATAGGGGAAGGAGGAGGGGCGCCCCCCTAGATGCATCTAGAGTGGGGGCGGCGGTTGCCTGGGGGAGGGGGTGCCCCTTCAAGCAAGGGCGCCTAGGGTTCCTCAACCCTAGGCGCATGGGCCCAAGGGGAGGGTGCGCCCAGCCCACTCAGGCTGGCTGCCTCCCACGAGCTCCAGTGGCTCCCCCGAGGGGTGGCCCTCCGTGGTCCTCCGAACCTTCCCGTGGCCCCAGCATAACACCGATATGACCGAACTTTTCCTGTCCGCTTGACAACTTCCCATATATAAATCTTTACTCCGACCATTCCGAACTCCTCGTGACGCCCCGGATCTCATCCGGACTCAACAACATTCGTAATCACATACAAGTCTTCCTAATAACCCTAGCGCCACCGAACCTTATGTGTAGACCTCACGGTTCGAGACATGCGTATACATGACCGACACTCTCAGTCAATAACCAACAAGCGGATCTCGATACCCATGTTGGCTTCTACATGCTCCTCGATGATGTCATCTGGATGAACCACGATGTCGAGGATTCAAGCAACCCCGTGATACTATTCCTTTGTCGACGGTATACAGTTATTGCCCGAGACTCGATCGTCGTATCCCAATACCTCGCTCAGTCTCAAGTATCGCAAGTCACTTTACTGCATCAGAATGCATGATCCCGTGACCGCACACTTGGTCACTTTGAGCTCATTATGATGATGCACTACCGAGGGCCCAAGGATACCTCTCCGCCATATGGAGTGACAAATCCTCGCCTCGATCCGTGTCAACCCAATGTACACTTTCGAGATACCGTAGTGCACCTTTATAGTCACCCGCCACGCCAGACGCTTGGTACACCCAAAGCACTCCTACGGTATCCGGAGTTACACGATCTCATGGTCTAAGGAAGAGATACTTGACATTGGAAAAGCTCTAGCAAAACGAACTACACGATCTTTGTGCTATGCTTAGATTGTTTGTCCATCACGCCATTCTCCTAATGACGTGATCCCGCTTGTCAATGACATCCGATGTCCATAGTCGTGAAACCATGACTATCTCGCTGACCAACGAGCTAGTCAACTAGAGGCTTACTAGGACGACAGGTCTATGTATTCACACGCGTATTACGATTTCCTGATAATACAGCTTATAGCATGAATAAAAGACAATTATCATGAACAAGGAAATATAATAATAATGCTTTTATTATTGCCTCTAGGGCATATTTCCAACAGTCTCCCACTTGCACTAGAGTCAATAATCTAGTTACATTGTGATGAATCGAACACCCATAGAGTTCGTGTTGATCATGTTTTGCCTGCGGAAGAGTTTAGTTTAGTCAACGGATCATGACATTCAGATCCGTATGCACTTTACAAATTTCTATGTCTCCATCTTGAACATTTTCACGGATGGAGTTGAAGCGACGCTTGATGTGCCTGGTCTTTGTGAAACCGGCCTTGGCAAGTGCAATAGCTCCAGTGTTGTCACAAAAGAGTTTGATCGCCCCGACGCATTGGGTATGACTCTAGGTCGGTGATGAACCTTCACCCAAATTGCTTCATGCGCGCTCCGAGGCTGCCATGTACTCCGCTCACATGTAGATCCCGCCACGACGCTCCTCGCTTGCAGCCGCATTCAGCCATCGCTCCACCATTCAACATATACACGATCCGGTTTGTGACTTAGAGTCATCCAGATCCTGTGTCGGCTTAGCCGACGTGAACCTTTACGATTTGAGCTCTTCGTCACCTCCATAAACGAGAAACATGTCCTTTGTCCTTTTCGTACTTCAGGATATTCTTGACCGCTGTCCAGTTGTTCCTTGCGGGATTACTTTGGTACCTTCCTACCAAACTTACGGCAAGGTTTACATCAGGTCCTGCACACAAAGATGGCATACATAATAGATCCTATGGTTGAAGCATAGGGATGACACTCATCTCTTTTTTATCTTTTGTCGTGGTCGGGCATTGAGCTGAGCTCAATCTCACACCTTGCAATACGTGCAAGAACCCTTCTTGACTGATCCATTTTGAACTTCTTCAAAATCTTATCAAGGTATGTGCTTTGTGAAGACCTATGAGGCGCCTCGATCTATCTCTATAGATCTTGATGCCTAATATATAAGCAGCTTCTCCAAGGTCCTTCATTGAAAAACATTTATTCAAGTAGGCCTTAATGCTGTCCAAGAATTCTATATCATTTCCCATCAAAAGTATGTCATCTACATATAATATGAGAAATGCTACAGAGCTCCCACTCACTTTCTTGTAAACGCAGCTTCTCCATAAGTCTCAGATAACCCAAACGCTTTGATCATCTCATCAAAGCTTAATGTTCCAACTCCGAGATGCTTGCACCAGCCCATAAATGGATCGCCGAGCTTGCATACTTTGTTAGCATTCTTAGGATCGACAAAACCCTCCGCTGCATCATATACAACTCTTCCTTAAGATAACCGTTAATGAATGCTGTTTTGACGCCCATCTGCCATATCTCATAATCATAGTATGAGGCAATTGCTAACATGATTCGATGGACTTAAGCTTCGCACGGAGAGAAAGTCTCATCGTAGTCAATCCCTTGAACTTGCCGATAACCCTTAGCGACAAGTCGAGCTTTATAGATTGTGACATTACCATCCGCTATTCCGCCTTCTTCTTAAAGATCCATTTGTTTTCTATCGTCGCCGATAATCGGGCAAGTCACCAAAGTCCATACTTTGTTTTCATACATGGATTCTATCTCAGATTTCATGGCTTCTAGCCATTTGTTGGAATCTGGGCCGCCATCGCTTCTTCATAGTTCAAGGTTCACCGTTGTTCAACAACATGATTTCCGTGACAGGGTTGCTGCATTCACTCGTGCGGAACGTGTCCTTGTGGACCCACGGTTCAAGAGCAACTTGATCCAAGTACCTTGATCATCATCATTATTTTCCTCTTCGCTGGTGTAGGCATCACAGAACATTTTCCCGAGCTGCACTACTATCCTGCTCAAGAGGTAGTACTTCATCGAAGTTCTACTTTCCTCCCACTTACTTCTTTCGAGAGAAACTTTTTCTAGAAAGGATCCGCTCTTGGCAACAAAGATCTTGCCCTCGGATCTTAAGTAGAAGGTATACCCAATGGTTTCTTTAGGGTATCCTATGAAGACGCATTTTCCGACTTGGGTTCGAGCTTTTCAGGTTGAAGTTTCTTGACATAAGCATCGCATCCCCAAACTTTTAGAAACGATAGCTTAGGTTTCTTCCCAAACCATAATTCATACGGTGTCATCTCAACGGATTTAGACGGTGCCCTATTTAAAGTGAATGTAGCTGTCTCTAGAGCGATCCCCAAAATGATAGCGTAAATCGGTAAGAGACATCATAGACCGCACCATATCCAATAGAGTGCGACACGACGCTCGACACACCGTTACGCCGAGGTGTTCCAGCGGCGTGAGTTGTGAAACGATTCCACATTTTCTTAAGTGTGTACCAAATTGCGGACTTAAATATTCTCCTCCACGATCCGATCAGAAGAATTTTATCTTTCGTCACGCTGATTCTCTACTTCATTCTGAAATTCCTTGAACTTTTCAAAGGTCTCAGACTTGTGTTTCATCAAGTAGACATACCCATATCTACTCAAGTCATCCGTGAGAGTGAGAACATAACGATATCCTCCGCGAGCCTCAACGCCATTGGACCGCACACATCGGTATGTATGATTTCCAACAAGTTGGTTGCTCGCCCATTGTTCCGAGAACGGAGTTTTGGTCATCTTGCCCATGAGGCATGGTTCGCATGTGTCAAATGATTCATAATCAAGAGACTCCAAAAGTCCATCAGATGGAGCTTCTTCATGCGCTTGACACCAATGTGACCAAGGCAAGTACCACAAGTATGTGGGACTATCGTTATCAACTTTACATCTTTTGGTATTCACGCTATGAATATGTGTAACACTACGCCGAGATTCATTAAGAATAAACCATCGACCATCGAGCATGACCATAAAACATATCTCTCATATAAATAGAACAACCATTATTCTCGGATTTAAATGAGTAGCCATCTCGCATCAAAGGAGATCCAGATACAATGTTCATGCTCAAACTTGGCACCAAATAACAATTATTAAGGTTCAAACTAATCCCGAGGTAAATGAAGAGGTAGCGTGTCGACGGCGATCACATCGACTCGAACCATTCCCGACGCCAAGATCGTCACCTCGCCCTTCGCCAGCCTCCGCTTATTCCGCAGCTCCTGCAGTGAGTTACAAATATGAGCAACGGCACCGTATCAAATTCGTGAGTTACTACGAGTAACGGTAAGGTACACATCAATTACATGTATATCAAATATACCTTTGGTGTTGCCTTCTTCTTATCCGCTAAGTATTTGGGGCAGTTCCGCCCAGGAGCCTTCCCTTGCAATAAAAGCACTCAGCCTCGTGCTTGGGTCCATTCTTCGACTTCTTCCCGCAACTTGCTTACCGCGCTGCAACCTCCTTGCCGCCCTTCTTGAAGTTCTTCTCGCCCTTGCCCTTCTTGAACTTAGTGGTCTTATTGACCATCAACACTTGATGTTCTTTCTTGATTTCAACCTCGCTATTTAAGCATAGAGAATACTTCAGAATGGTCTTTACCATCCCCTGCATATTGTAGTTCATCACAAAGCTCTTGTAGCTTGGGGAGCGATCAAGGATTCTCACAATGACCGCCTCATCGGGAGGTTAATATTCACTGGGTCATACTTGTGCAACCTGCATATCTTGAGTATGTGCTCACCGATGTAACTATTTTCTCCATCTTACAACTATAGAACTTGTCGGAGATGTCATATCTCTCGACCGGCATGAGCTTGGAAAACTAGTTTCAGCCTCTAACATCTCATATGCTCCGTGATGCTCAAAACGCTTTTGGAGCCCTTGTTCTAAGTCAGTAAAGCATGCCGCACCGAACGAGGGAGTAATCATCAAGACGAGACTGCCAAGCATTCATAATGTCTTGGTTCTTCTGCACGGAGCGCCACCTAGCGGTCCTTCTAGGACATATTGTTTCTCGGCAGCTATGAGGATGATCCTCAAGTTCCGGACCCATCAGATAGTTGCTGCCGCCATCTTTCAGCTTGGTTTTCTAGGAACGCTGAAGTTCAAGTTGACATGAGCGCTGGCCATTTGATCTACAAGACATATTATGCAAAAGTTTTAGACTAAGTTCATGATAATTTAGTTCATATAATCAAATTATTTAAATGAACTCCCACCAGATTAGACATCCTCTAGTCATCTAAGTGTTACACGATCCGAGTCGACTAGGCCGTCCGATCATCACGTGAGACGGACTAGTCATCGTCGGTGAACATTCTCATGTTGATCGATCTTCCATACGACTCGTGTTCGACCTTTCGGTCTCCGTGTTCCGAGGCCATGTCTGCACATGCTAGGCTCGCTGGTTAACCCTAAGTGTTTTATGTGTAAATCTGTCTTACACCCGCTGTATGTGAACGAAGAATCCATCACACCCGATCATCACGTGGTGCTTAGAAGCTTACTTAACTTTAGCAACGGTGCACAGTTAGGGAGAACACTTTGAAATTGTTGTAAGGGATCATCTTATTTACTACCGTCGCTCTAAGTAAACAAGATGTATAAACATAATAAACATCACATGCAATTATATAGTAGTGACATGATATGGCCAATATCATAAAGCTCCATTGATCTCCATCTTCGGGCTCCATGATCATCTTGTCACCGCATGACACCATGATCTCCATCATCATGATCTCCATCATTGTGCCTCCATGAAGTTGTCACGCCAACGACTACTTCTACTTCTATGGCTAACGCGCTTAGCAATAAAGTAAAGTAATTTACATGGCGCTCTTCAATGACACGCAGGTCATACAAAAATAAAGACAACTCCTATGGCTCCTGCCGTTGTCATACTCATCGACATGCAAGTCGTGATTCCTATTACAAGAACATGATCTCATACATCACAATATGTCATTCATCATTCATCACAACTTGGCCATATCACATCACATTACAATTGCTGCAAAAACAAGTTAGACGCCCCTAATTGTTGTTGCATCTTTTACGTGGCTGCAATTGGGTTCTAGCAAGAACGCTTTTACCTAATTAATAACCACAACGTGATTTTGTCAACTTCTATTTACCCTTCATAAGGACCCTTTTCATCGAATCCGCCAAACTAAAGTGGAGAGACAGACACCCGCTAGCCACCTTATGCAACTAGTGCATGTTAGTCGGTGGAACCGGCCTCACGAAGCGCACGTGCAAGGTTGGTCCGGCCGCCTCATCCCACAATACCGCTGAAGCAAGATAAGACTAGTAGCGCAAGTAAGTTGACAAGATCCACGCCCACAACTAAATTGTGTATTACTCAGGCAATAGAGAACTACGATAGACCTAGCTCATGATGCCACTGTTGGGTAACGCTAGGAAAATTAAAATTTTTCCCACGGTTTCACCAAGATCCATCTATGAGTTCATCTAAGCAACGAGTCAAGGGAGTGAGTTTGCATCTACATACCACTTGTAGATCGGCAAGGAAGCTCGAGGGATGGTGATGATGGAGTCGCACTCGACCACCGATGACCAAGTGCTGAACGGACAGCACCTCCGATTCAACACACGCACGACACGGGCAACGCCTCCTCCTTCTTGATCCAGCAAGGGGAAGGAGAGGTTGAGGAAGATGGCTCCAACAGCAGCACGACGGCGTGATGATGATGGAGGACAGCTTCTCCCAGCAGGCTTCGCCAAGCGCACGCGGGAGGAGGAGAGGTGTTGGGAGGGAGGGCTGCGCCTAAGTTGTGTATGCAGCCCTCCCTCACCCCTCTATTTATAGGGGAAGGGAGGAGGGTCGCCCCCAGATGCATCTAGAGGGGGGGGGGCGGTTAAGGGAGGGGGCTTGCCCTTCAAGGGGGCGCCTTAGGGTTCCCCTCAACCCTAGGCGCATGGGCCCAAGGGAGGGGGTGCGCCCAGCCCACTGTGGGCTGGCTGCCTCCCACGCAGCCCAGTGGCCCCCGGAGGGATGGCCCTCCCAGGTGTTGAAATATGCCCTAGAGGCAATAACAAATTAGTTATATTATATTTCCTTGTTCATGATAATCGCTTTATTATTCATGCTATAATTGCATCGACCGAAAAACAAAGAATACATGTGTGGATACATAGACAACACCCATGTCCCTAGTAAGCCTCTAGTTAACTAGCTCTGCTGATCAATAGATGGTTACGGTTTCACTATGGACATTGGATGTCATTGATAACGGATCACATCATTAGGAGAATGATGATGGACAAGACCCAATCCTAAGCTTTAGCACATAGATCGGTAGTTCAGATGCTAAAGCTTTTCAAATGTCAAGTATCTTTTCCTTCATGAGATCGCGCAACCCTGACACCGAGGAGTGCTTTTTGGTGTATCAAATCACAACGTGAATCGGGGTGACTATAAAGGTGCACTACAGGTATCTGAAGTGACCATTGGGTTGACACGATCAAGATGATTTGTCACTCCGTAAACGGGCCCACTTGCAGGACATCATCATATCGTGCACAATGACCAAGGGGTTGATCACGGGATGATGTTTTACTTTAACGAGTAAAAGAGACTTGCCGGTAACGAGATTGAACACGGTATCGGTATACCGACGATCAATCTCGCAAGTATAATACCGCTTAGACAAAGGGAATTGTATACGGATCGATTGAGTCCTTGACATCATGGTTCATCCGGATGAGATCATCGCGGAACATGTGGGAGCCAACATGGGTATCCAGATCCCGCTGTTGGTTATTGACCGGAGAACGCCTCGGCCATGTCTCGCTTGTCTCCCTAACCCGTAGGGTCTACACACTTAAGGTTCTTGGGTGACGCTTAGGGTTATATAGGAAGCTTGTATGTGGTTACCAATGTTGTTCGAGTCCCTGATGAGATCCCTGACATCACGAGGAGTTCCGGAATGGTCCGGAGGTAAAGATTTATATATGGAAAGTTGTTGTCTGGTTCCTAAAAGTTCGGGTTTTTTCAGATTGTACCGGGAAGTTTCTGTATGTTCCGGAGGATTCCTGAGGGATCCGGAGGTCCGGAAAGTGTTCCACCATGTCCAATACAGTAGCATG
The DNA here is from genome assembly GCA_021605205.1 of Aegilops longissima. Lineage (NCBI taxonomy): Eukaryota > Viridiplantae > Streptophyta > Magnoliopsida > Poales > Poaceae > Aegilops > Aegilops longissima. The sequence continues at coordinate 10,490 of JAHIAM010013973.1, forward strand.
GGCTGTAAGGGGGCGCCTAGCCTTAATGGGCTAGGGGCACCAGCCCCCAAGGCCCATGCGCATGGGAAGGGTAAACCCCTGGGGAGGCCTCCACTTGACTTGGGAGGCACTCCTCCTTGGCCGCCCCCCTAGATGGGATCTAGGGCTGGCCGCACCCCTTGGGGTGGGAACCCCAAAGGGGCGCAGCCCCCTTCCCCTATATATAGTTGAGGTTTGGGGCTGCCGACACATGAGAACTTCTCCTCTCTGCATGCAGCCTGCATCTCTTCTTCCTCCTCTCCCAGGTGCTTCATGGCTCGCGGATTGCCACGCCTCCATCACCACCATGCCGCTGTGTTGCTGCTGGATGGAGTCTTCTCAACCTCTCTCTCCTTGCTGGATCAAGGCGTGGGAGACGCCACCGGCTGTACGTGTTGAACGCGGAGGTGCCGTCTGCTCGCACTTGATCATCGGTGATCTGAATCACGACGAGTACGACTCCATCAACCCCGCTTCACTTGAACGCTCGCTTAGCGATCTACAAGGGTATGTAGATGCACTCTCCTTTCCCTCTGCTAGTTTCTCCATAGATAGATCTTGGTGACACGAGGAAAATTTTGAATTTCTCGCCACGCTCCCTCAAAGAGTGGTCCTCCTGAACCTTTCCGTGGCCCCTGCATAATACCGATATGACCCAAACTTTTCCTGTCCATTTGACAACTTCCCATATATAAATCTTTACCTCCGACCATTCCGAACTCCTCGTGACGTCCCGGATCTCATCCGACCAACAACATTCGTAATCACATACAAGTCTTCCTAATAACCCTAGCGCCACCGAACCTTATGTGTAGACCCCACGGTTCGGGAGACATGCGACATGACCGACGCCTCAGTCAATAACCAACAGCGGATCTGGATACCCATGTTGGCTTCTACATGCTCCTCGATGATGTCATCGGATGAACCACGATGTCGAGGATTCAAGCAACCCCGTGATACTATTCCCTTTGTCGACGGTATAGTTACTTGCCCGAGACTCGATCGTCGGATCCCAATACCTCGCTCAGTCTCATATCGCAAGTCACTTTACTCGCATCAGAATGCATGATCCCGTGACCGCACACTTGGTCACTTTGATCTCATTATGATGATGCACTACCGAAAGGGCCCCATGATACCTCTCCGCCATACGGAGTGACAACTCGCCTCGATCCGTGTCAACCCAATGATACTTTCGGAGATACCAGAGTGCACCTTTATAGTCACCCAGTTACGCCAGGACGCTTTGTACACCCAAAGCACTCCTACGGTATCCGGGAGTTACACGATCTCACGGTCTAAGGAAGAGATATTTGACATTGGAAAAGCTCTAGCAAAACGAACTACACGATCTTTGTGCTATGCTTAGGATTGTCTTGTCCATCACGCCATTCTCCTAATGACGTGATCCCGCTGTCAATGACATCCGATGTCCATAGTCAGAAACCATGACTATCTGCTGACCAACGAGCTAGTCAACTAGAGGCTTACTAGGACGACAGTAGTCTATGTATTCACACCAGTATTACGATTTCCGGATAATACAGCTTATAGCATGAATAAAAGACAATTATCATGAACAAGGAAATATAATAATAATGCTTTTATTATTGCCTCTAGGGCATATTTCCAACAGTCTCCCACTTGCACTAGAGTCAATAATCTAGTTACATTGTGATGAATCGAACACCCATAGAGTTCTCGTGTTGATCATGTTTTGCCCGTGGAAGAGAAAGTTTAGTCAACGGATCTCATGATATTCAGATCCGTATGCACTTTACAAATTTCTATGTCTCCATCTTGAACATTTTCACGGATGGAGTTGAAGCGACGCTGATGTGCTCGGTCTTCTTGTGAAACCTGGCTCCTTGGCAAGTGCAATAGCTCCAGTGTTGTCACAGAAGAGTTTGATCGGCCCCGACGCATTGGGTATGACTCTAGGTCGGTGATGAACTCCTTCACCCATATTGCTTCATGCGCTGCCTCCGAGGCTGCCATGTACTCCGCTTCACATGTAGATCCCGCCACGACGCTTCGCTTTGCAGCTGCACCAGCCATCGCTTCCACCATTCAACATATACACGATCCGGTTTGTGACTTAGAGTCATCCAGATCTGTGTCGGCTTTAGCGCCGACGAACCCTTTACGATTTGAGCTCTTCGTCACCTCCATAAACGAGAAACATGTCCTTTGTCCTTTCGTGTACTTCAGATATTCTTGACCGCTGTCCAAAGGTCCCTTGCCGGATTACTTTGGTACCTTCCTACCAAACTTACGGCAAGGTTTACATCAGTCCGTACACAAGATGGCATACATAATAGATCCTATGGTGAAGCATAGGGATGACACTCATCTCTTTTTTATCTTTTGTCGTGGTCGGGCATTGAGCTGAGCTCAATCTCACACCTTGCAATACGTGCAAGAACCCTTCTTGACTGATCCATTTTGAACTTCTTCAAAATCTTATCAAGGTATGTGCTTTGTGAAGACCTATGAGGCGCCTCGATCTATCTCTATAGATCTTGATGCCTAATATATAAGCAGCTTCTCCAAGGTCCTTCATTGAAAAACACTTATTCAAGTAGGCCTTAATGCTTTCCAAGAATTCTATATCATCTCCCATCAAAAGTATGTCATCTACATATAATATGAGAAATGCCAGAGCTCCCACTCACTTTCTTGTAAACGCAGCTTCTCCATAAGTCTCAGATAAACCCAAACGCTTTGATCATCTCATCAAAGCGTAATGTTCCAACTCCGAGATGCTTGCACCAGCCCATAAATGGATCGCTGAGCTTGCATACTTTGTCAAGATTCTTAGGATCGACAAAACCTTCCGGCTGCATCATATACAGCTCTTCCTTAAGATAGCCGTTATGAACGCTGTTTTGACGTCCATCCGCCATATCTCATAATCATAGTATGCGCAATTGCTAACATGATTCGGACGGACTTAAGCTTCGCCACGGAGAGAAAGTCTCATCGTAGTCAATCCCTTGAACTTGCCGATAACCCTTAGCTACAAGTCGAGCTTTATAGATGGTGATATTACCATCCGCCTCCGCCTTCTTCTTAAAGATCCATTTGTTTTCTATCGCCGATCATCGGGCAAGTCACCAAAGTCCATACTTTGTTTTCATACATGGATTCTATCTCGATTTCATGGCTTCTAGCCATTTGTTGGAATCGGGCCCGCCATCGCTTCTTCATAGTTCAAGGTTCGTTGTCTAACAACATGATTTTGTGACAGGTTGCCGCATTCACTGGTGCGGAACGTGTCCTTGTGGACCTATGAAGTTCAAGAGCAACTTGATCCAAGTACCTTGATCATCATCATTATTTTCCTATTCGTTGGTGTAGGCATCACAGAACATTTTCCCGAGCTGCACTACTATCCTGCTCAAGAGGTAGTACTTCATCGAGTTCTAGTTTCCTCCCACTTACTTCTTTCGAGAGAAACTTTTTTCCGTAAAGGATCCGTTTTGGCAACAAAGATCTTGCCTCGGATCTTAAGTAGAAGGTATACCCAATGGTTTCTTTAGGGTATCCTATGAAGACGATTTTTCCGACTTGGGTTCGAGCTTTTCAGTTGAAGTTTTTGACATAAGCATCGTGATCCCCAAACTTTTAGAAACGATAGCTTAGGTTTCTTCCCAAACCATAATTCATACGGTGTCGCCTCAACGGATTTAGACGGTGCCCTATTTAAAGTGAATGTAGCTGTCTCTAGAGCGATACCCAAAATGATAGCGGTAAATCGGTAAGAGACATCATAGACCGCACTATATCCAATAGAGTGCGACACGACGTCGACACACCGTTACGCAAGGTGTTCCAGCGGCGTGAGTTGTGAAACGATTCCACATTTTCTTAAGTGTGTACCAAATTCGTGACTTAAATATTCTCCTCCACGATCCGATCAGAAGAATTTTATCTTTCGTCACGCTGATTCTCTACTTCATTCTGAAATTCCTTGAACTTTTCAAAGGTCTCAGACTTGTGTTTCATCAAGTAGACATACCCATATCTACTCAAGTCATCTGTGAGAGTGAGGACATAACGATATCCTCCATGCGAGCCTCAACGCCATTGGACCGCACATCGGTATGTATGATTTCCAACAAGTTGGTTGCTCGCCCATTGTTCCAGAAAACGGAGTTTTGGTCATCTTGCCCATGAGGCATGGTTCGTGATGTGTCAAATGATTCATAATCAAGAGACTCCAAAAGTCCATCAGCATGGAGCTTCTTCATGCGCTTTACACCAATGTGACCATATGCGGCAAGTGCCACAAGTATGTGGGACTATCGTTATCAACTTTACATCTTTTGGTATTCACGCTATGAATATGTGTAACACTACGCCGAGATTCATTAAGAATAAACCATTGACCATTGGAGCATGACCATAAAACATGTCTCTCATATAAATAGAACAACCATTATTCTCGGATTTAAATGAGTAGCCATCTCGTGTCAAACGAGATCCAGATACAATGTTCATGCTCAAACTTGGCACCAAATAACAATTACTAAGGTTCAAAACTAATCCCGTGAGGTAAATGAAGAGGTAGCGTCGACGGCGATCACATCGACTCGAACCATTCCTCGACGGCATCGCCACCTCGCCCTTCGCCAGCCTCCGCTTATTCCGCAGCTCCCATTGTGAGTTACAAATATGAGCAACGGCACCGTATAAAATACCAGGAGTTACTATGAGTACCGGTAAGGTACACATCAATTACATGTATATCAAATATACCTTTGGTGTTGCCGGCCTTCTTATCCGCTAAGTATTTGGGGCAGTTCCGCCCAAAGGAGCCTTCCCTTGCAATAAAAGCACCTGGCCTCGTGCTTGGGTCCATTCTTCGACTTCTTCCCGGCAACTTGTTTACCGGGCGCAAGCAACCTCCTTGTCGCCCTTCTTGAAGTTCTTCTCGCCCTTGCCCTTCTTGAACTTAGTGGTCTTATTGACCATCAACACTTGATGTTCTTTTCTTGATTTCAACCTCTGCTAACTTTGTTGGGGAACGAGCAGAAATTCAAAATTTTCCCACGTGTCACCAAGATCTATCTATGGAGAAACTAGCAACGAGGGAAAGGAGAGTGCATCTACATACCCTTGTAGATCGCTATGGAAGCGCTCAAGTGAACGGGTTGATGGAGTCGCATTGCCGTGATTCAGATCACCGATGATCAAGTGTCGAACGGACGGCACCTCCGCTGCTCAACACACGCAGACAGCCCGTGACGCCTCCCACGCCTTGATCCAGCAAGGAGAGAGGGAGAGGTTGAGGAAGACTCCATCCAGCAGCAGCACAACGGCATGGTGGTGATGGAGGAGCGGCATCCAAGCAGGCTTCGCCAAGCACCTAGGGAGAGGAGGAAGAAGAGATGCAGGCTGCGCCAACGAGAGGAGAAGTTCTCATGTGTCCGCAGCCCCAAACCTCAACTATATATAGGGAAGGGGCTGCGCCCCTTTAGGGTTTCCCCCCCAAGGGGTGCGGCCAGCCCTAGATCCCATCTAGGGCGGCTAAGGGGGAGGAGTGCCTCCCAAGTCAAGTGGAGGCCTCCCCTTAGGGTTTTACCTTCCCATGCGCATGGGCCTTGGGGGCTGGTGCCCCTAGCCCATTAAGGCTAGGGCGCCCCTCACAGCCCATGCTACTGTATTGACATGGTGGAACATTCTCCGACCTCCGGATCCTCCGAATCCTCCGAACCTTCTCGAAGCTTCCTGTACAATACCAAAAACCCAACTTTTTCCTAACCCAACAACAACTTTCCATATATAAATCTTTACCTCCGACCATTCCGAACTCCTCGTGATGTCCGGATCTCATCCGGACTCAACAACATTCCGAACCACATACAAGCTTCCTATATAACCCTAGCGCCACCGAACCTTATGTGTAGACCCTACGGGTTCGGAGACAAGCGACATGACCGAGACGTTTCTCCGTCAATAACCAACAGCGGATCTGGATACCCATGTTGGCTCCTACATGTTCCACGATGATCTCATCGGATGAACCATGATGTCAAGGACTCAATCGATCCCGTGATACAATTCCCTTTGTCTAGCGGTATTGTACTTGCCCGAGATTCGATCGCCGGTATACCGATACCTTGTTCAATCTCGCTATCGCAAGTCTCTTTACTCGCTCCAGAACACATCATCCCGTGATCAACCCCTTGGTCACATTGTGCACATTATGATGATGTCCTACCGAAAGGGCCCAGAGATACCTCTCCGCTCACCGGAGTGACAAATCCCGCCTCGATCCGTGTCAACCCAATGGTCACTTTCGAGATACCAGTGCACCTTTATAGTCACCCAGCCACGCTGTGACGCTTGATACACCCAAAGCACTCCTACGGTATCCGGAATTGCACGATCTCATGGTCTAAGGAAAAGATACTTGACATTAGAAAAGCTCTAGCATACTTAACTACACGATCTTTGTGCTAGGCTTAGGATTGTCTTGTCCATCACATCATTCTCCTAATGATGTGATCCCGTTATCAATGACATCCAATGTCCATGGTCAGAAACCGTAACCATCTATTGATCAACGAGCTAGTTAACTAGAGGCTTACTAGGACATGGTGTTGTCTATGTATCCACACATGTATTGCTGTTTCCTATCAATACAATTATAGCATGAATAATAAACGATTATCATGAACAAGGAAATATAATAATAACTAATTTATTATTGCCTCTAGGCATATTTCCAACAGTCTCCCACTTGCACTAGAGTCAATAATCTAGTTCACATCGCCATGTGATTAACATCGATAGGTCACATCGCCATGTGACCAACATCCAAAGAGTTTACTAGTGTCTTAAACTAGTTCACATCACCATGTGATTAAGTCTCAATGAGTTCGGGGTTTGATCATGTTTTGCTTGTGAGAGAGGTTTTAGTCAACGGGTCTCGAACCTTTCAGATCCGTGTGTACTTCGCAATTTCTATGTCATATTGTAATGCTGCTTTCACGCTCCACTTGGAGCTATTCCAAATGGTTGCTCCACTATACGATCCGGTTTGCTTCTCGAGTCACCGGATAGGTGTTAAAGCTTGCATCGACGTAACCCTTTACGCCGAACTCTTTATCACCTCCATAATCGAGAAACATGTCCTTATTCCTCTAAGGATAATTTTGACCGCTATCCGGTGATCCACTCCTTGATCACCTTTTGTACTCTTGCCGATATGTAGCAAGGCACACATCAAAAGTGCACACAAAGATAGCATACTATAGAGCCTACGCTCAAGCATAGGGACGACCTTCGCCCTTTCTCTCTTTTCTCGCCGTGGTCGAGCTTTAAGTCTTAACTTCATACCCATAACTCGTGCAAGAACTCCTTCTTTCGATCGATCCATCTTGAACACTTTCAAGATTATGTCAAGGTATGTGCTCATTTGAAAGTACTATTGAGCGCTTTTGATCTATCCTCGTAGATCTTGATGCTCAATGTTCAAGTAGCTTAATCCAGGTTTTCACTTGAAAACACTTTGACCCTATATGCTTTACAGTAAATTCTACATCATTTCGATCATCAATATGTCAACAACATATACTCATCGAAATTCTATAGTGCTCCCACTCACTTCTTTGGAAATACAAGTTTTCATAAACTTTGTATAAACCCAAAATCTTTGATCATCTCATCAAAGCGACATTCCAACTCCGAGATGCTTACTCCAATCCTTAGAAAGGATCGCTGGAGCCAGATACCTTTTAGCATCCTTAGGATCGACAAAACTTTTCTGATTGTATCACATACAACCTTTCCTTACGAACCGGTAAGGAAACTCGCCTTGACATCCATCCGCCAGATTTCATAAATGCAGCCAATGCTAACATGATTCCGACGGACTTAAGATCGCTACGGATGAGAAAATCTCATCGTAGTCAACTCCTTGAACTTGTGAAAACTCTTCGCCACAAGTCGAGCTTCATAGACGGTGACATTACCGCTCACGTCCGCCTTCTTCTTAAAGATCCATTCATCTCAATGGCTTGCCGATCATCGGGCAAGTCCACCAAAGTCCATGCTTTGTTCCGATATATGGATACTATCTCGGATTTCATGGCTTCTAACCATTTGTCGGAATTTGGGCCCACCATCGCTTCTCCATAGCTCGAGGTTCATTGTTGTCAGCAACATGACCTTCAAGACAGGATTGCTGTACCACTTTGAAGTAGTACGATCCTTGTCACCCCACGAGGTACGTTAGTGACTTGATCCAAACTTCATGATCACTATCATAAGCTTCTACTTCAATTGGTGTAGGGCCATAGGAACAACTTCCCGTGCCCTCGCTACACACTAGTTGAAATGACGGTTCAATAACCTCATCAAGTCTCCACCATCCTCCCACTCAACTTTTCGAGACGAACTTTTCCTCGAGAAAGGACCAGATTCAAGAAACAATCCCTATTGCTTTCGGATCTGAATTAGGAGGTATACCCAACCGCTTTGGGTGTCCTATGAAGATGCATTTTATCCGCTGGGTTCGAGCTTATCAACCTGAAACTTTTTCACATAAGCCGCCGAGCCCCAAACTTTTAAGAAACGACAACTTAGGTTTCTCCAAACGGTGTCGCCTCAACGGAATTACGTGGTGCCCTATTTAAGTGAGTGTGGTTGTCTCTAATGCCTAACCCATGAACGATAGTGGTAATTCGATAAGAGACATCATGGTACGCACCATATCCAATAGAGTGCAACTATGATGTTCGACACACCATCACACTATGGTGTTCCAAAGTATTAATTGTGAAACAATTTCCACAATGTCTTAATAGTGTGCCAAAACTCGAACTCGATATCCATCTCTATGATCACATCACGACATTTTATCCTCTTGTCACGAAGATCTTCAATTTCATTCTGAAATTACTTGAACCATTCAACAATTCAGACTTGTGTTTCATCAAGTAAATATACTCAACATATACTCAATCATCTGTGAAGTCGAACATAATGATATTCATCAGATGCCTCAAAGACTCATTGGACTGCACACATCAAAATGTGTTACTTCCAACAGGTTGCTACCTTGTTCCATCTTATCAAACCGAGGCTTTTCAATATCTTGCCCATGTGGTATGTTTTGCATATCTCAAGTGATTCAAAATCAAGTGAGTCCAAACGATCCATCCGCATGGAGTTTCTTCATGCATATACACCAATAGACATGGTTCGCATGTCTCAAACTTTTCATAAATGAGTGAGTCCAAAGATCCATCAACATGGAGCTTCTTCATGCTTTTACACCAATATGACTTATATGGCAAGGCCACAAGTAAGTGGTACTATCATTACTATCTTATACTTTTGGCATAAAATGTGTATCACTATGATCGAGATTCAATAAACCATTTATTTAGGTGCAAGACCATTGAAGGTATTATTCAAATAAATAGAGTAACCATTATTCTCCTTAAATGAATAATCAGATTATGATAGACATAATCCAATCATGTCTATGCTCAACGCAAACACCAAATGATAATTATTCTGGTTTAATACTAATCTTGATGGTAGAGGGAGCGTATGATGTTTGATCATATCAACCTTGGAAACAATTCCAACACATATCGTCAGCTCACCTTTAGCTAGTCTCCTTTATTCCGTAGCTTTTATTTCGAAGTTACTAACATTTAGCAACCTAACCGTATCTAATACCCTGGTGCTACTAGGAGTACTAGTAAAGTACACATTAACATAATGTATATCAAATATACTTCTATCGACCTTTGCCTGCCTTCTTATCTACCAAGTATCTAGGGTAATTTACTCCAGTGGCTTTTCCCTTATCTCGTAAACACTTAGTCTCGGCTTGGGTTCAACCTCGGTTTCTTCAAGGAGCAGCAACTGATTTGCCGCTTCATGAAGTGCCCCTTCTTGCCCTTGCCCTTCTTGAAACTAGTGGTTTCATCAACCATCAACAATTGATGCCCTTCTTGATTTCTACTTTCGCGATGTCAAACAACGCTAATATCTCAAGGATCATCATCTCTATCCTTGATATGTTATAGTTCATCACGAAGCTCTTAGCAGCTTGGTGGCAATGACTTTGGAGAAACATCACTATCTCATCCGGAAGATTAACTCCCACTCGATTCAAGTGATTGTTGTACCCAGACATCTGAGTACAAGCTCAACGATTGAGCTTTTCTCCTTAGTTTGTAGGCTAAGAAAATCGCCGGAGGTCTCATACCTCTTGACGGGCACGAGCCTGAAATCCCAATTTCAGCCCTCAAACATCTTATATGTTCCGCGACGCTTCAAAACGCCTTTGGTGCCTCAACTCTAAACCGCTTAACCGAACTATCACGTAGTTATCAAAACGTATGTCCGATGTTCGCAACATCCACAAACGACGCTTGGGGTTCAGCACATCGAGCGGTGCATTAAGGACATAAGCTCTACTGTCCGCATAATCGCTAATGTCAACTTTCAACTATATTTCTCTAGGAACATATCTAAACAAGGAACTAAAGCGCGAGCCATTTACATAATTTGCAAAAGGTCTTTTGACTATGTTCAAAATAATTAAGTTCATCTTATGAACTCCCACTCAGATAGACATCCTCCGGTCATCTAAGTGATTACATGATCCGAGTCAACTAGGCCGTGTCCGATCATCACGTGAGACGGACTAGTCATCATCGGTGAACATCTTCATGTTGATCGATCTACTATACGACTCATGCTCGACCTTTCGGTCTCCGTGTTCCGAGGCCATGTCCGCACATGCTAGGCTCGCAAGTTAACCCCAAGTGTTTTTGCTGTAAATCTGTCTTACACCCGCTGTATGTGAACGTAAGAATCCATCACACCCGATCATCACGTGGTGCTTAGAAGTTTATTTAACCGTAGCAACGGTGCACAGCTGGGGAGAACACTTTGAAATTTGTAAGGGATCATCTTATTTACTACCGCTGCTTCTAAGTAAACAAGATGCATAAACATAATAAACATCACATGCAATTATATAGTAGTGACATGATATGGCCAATATCATATAGCTCCATTGATCTCCATCTTCGGGCTCCATGATCATCATCGTCACCGCATGACACCATGATCTCCATCATCATGATCTCCATCATCGTGTCTTCATGAAGTTGTCTCGCCAACTATTACTTCTACTACTATGGCTACCGTTAGCAATAAAGTAAAGTAATTACATGGCGTTGTTTAATGACACGCAGGTCATACAATAAATAAAGACAACTCCTATATTCTCGCCGTTGTCATACTCATCGACATGCAAGTCGTGAATCCTATTACAAGAACATGATCAATCTCATACATCACATATCATTCATCACATTCTTCTTGGCCATATCACATCACATAGCATACCCCGCAAAAACAAGTTAGACGCCCTCTAATTGTTGTTTGCATGTTTTACGTGGCTGCTATGGGTTTCTAGCAAGAACGCTTTCTTACCTACGCAAAACCACAACGTGATATGCCAATTGCTATTTACCTTCATAAGGACCCTTTTCATCGAACTGCTCCAACTAAAGTGGAGAGATCGGCACCCGCTAGCCACCTTATGCACCAAGTGCATGTCACCGGTGGAACCTGCCTCACGAAGAGCACGTAAGGTCGGTCCGGCCGCTTCATCCCACAATACCGTCGAAACAAGATTGGACTAGTAACGGTAAGCATATTGAACAACATCAACGCCCACAACTACTTTGTGTTCTACTCTGCAAAGAATCTACTAATAGACCTAGCTCATGATGCCACTGCTGGGGAACGAGCGTAAATTCAAAATTTTCCCACGTGTCACCAAGATCTATCTATGGAGAAACTAGCAACGAGGGAAAGGAGAGTGCATCTACATACCCTTGTAGATCGCTAAGCGGAAGCGCTCAAGTGAACGGGGTTGATGGAGTCGATCGCCGTGATTCAGATCACCGATGATCAAGTGTCGAACGGACGGCACCTCCGCTGCTCAACACACGACAGCCCGGTGACGCCTCCCACGCCTTGATCCAGCAAGGAGAGGGAGAGGTTGAGGAAGACTCCATCCAGCAGCAGCACAACGGCATGGTGGTGATGGAGGAGCGTGGCATCCCGCAGGCTTCGCCAAGCACCTAGGGAGAGGAGGAAGAAGAGATGCAGGCTGCGCCAACGAGAGGAGAAGTTCTCATGTGTCCGCAGCCCCAAACCTCAACTATATATAGGGGAAGGGGCTGCGCCTTTAGGGTTTCCCACCCCAAGGGTGCGGCCAGCCCTAGATCCCATCTAGGGGGGGTTAGGGGAGGAGGCCTCCCAAGTCAAGTGGTGGCCTCCTCTTAGGGTTTTACCCTTCCCATGCATGGGCCTTGGGGCTGGTGCCCCAGCCCATTAAGGCTAGGGCGCCCCTTACAGCCCATGCTACTGTATTGACATGGTGGAACACTTTCCGACCTCCGATCCCTCCGAATCCTCCGAACCTTCCGAAGCTTCTCAGACAACACACAAAAACCCGAACTTTTTCCTAACCCAACAACAACTTTCCATATATAAATCTTTACCTCCGACCATTCCGAACTCCTCGTGATGTCCGGATCTCATCCGGACTCAACAACATTCCGTAACCACATACAAGCTTCCTATATAACCCTAGCGCCATCGAACCTTATGTGTAGACCCTACGGGTTCGAGACAATGCATATGACCGAGACGCTTCTCCGTCAATAACCAACAGCGGATCTGGATACCCATGTTGGTCTCTACATGTTCCACGATGATCTCATCGGATGAACCATGATGTCAAGGACTCAATCGATCCCGTGATACAATTCCCTTTGTCTAGCGGTATTGTACTTGCCCGAGATTCGATCGTCGGGATACCGATACCTTGTTCAATCTCACGCAAGTCTCTTTACTCGCTCCGAACACATCATCCCGTGATCAACCCCTTGGTCACATTGTGCACATTATGATGATGTCCTACCGAGTGGGCCCAGAGATACCTCTCCGCTCACCGGAGTGACAAATCCCGCCTCGATCCGTGTCAACCCAATGGTCACTTTCGAGATACCAGAGTGCACCTTTATAGTCACCCAGCCACGCCAGACGCTTGATACACCCAAAGCACTCCTACGGTATCCGGAATTGCACGATCTCATGGTCTAAGGAAAAGATACTTGACATTAGAAAAGCTCTAGCATACTAACTACACGATCTTTGTGCTAGGCTTAGGATTGTCTTGTCCATCACATCATTCTCCTAATGATGTGATCCCGTTATCAATGACATCCAATGTCCATGGTCGGAAACCGTAACCATCTATTGATCAACGAGCTAGTTAACTAGAGGCTTACTAGGACATGGTGTTGTCTATGTATCCACACATGTATTGCTGTTTCCGGTCAATACAATTATAGCATGAATAATAAACGATTATCATGAACAAGGAAATATAATAATAACTAATTTATTATTGCCTCTAGGGCATATTTCCAACAACCTTCAAAGATAGAGAATACTTCAGAATGGTCTTTACCATCCCCTGCATATTGTAGTTCATCACAAAGCTCTTGTAGCTTGGCGGAGCGATCAAGGATTCTGTCAATGACCGCCTCATCGTGGAGGTTAATATTCACCGGGTCATACGGTTGTGCAAACCTGCATATCTTGAGTATGTGCTCACTCGACGTAACTATTTTCCTCCATCTTACAACTATAGAACTTGTCGGAGATGTCATATCTCTCGAATTCGGCATGAGCTTGGAAAACTAGTTTCAGCTCCTAACATCTCATATGCTCCGTGATGCTCAAAACGCTTTTGGAGCCCCGGTTCTAAGTTGTAAAGCATGCCGCACCGAACGAGGGAGTAATCATCAGCACGAGACTGCCAAGCATTCATAATGTCTTGGTTCTTCGGGACGGAGCTGCCACCTAGCGGTCCTTCTAGGACATATTGTTTCTCGGCAGCTATGAGGATGATCTCAAGTTCGGACCAGATCATAGTTGTGCCGCCACATCTTTCAGCTTGGTTTTCTAGGAACGCTGCTGAAGTTCAAGTTGACATGAGCGCTGGCCATTTGATCTACAAGACATATTATGCAAAAGTTTTAGACTAAGTTCATGATAATTTAGTTCATATAATCAAATTATTTAAATGAACTCCCACTCAGATTAGACATCCTCTAGTCATCTAAGTGTTACACGATCCGAAAGTCGACTAGGCCGTGGTCCGATCATCACGTGAGACGGACTAGTCATCGCCGGTGAACATTCTCATGTTGATCGATCTTCCATACGACTCGTTCGACCTTTTCTCGGTCTCCGTGTTCCGAGGCCATGTCTGTACATGCTAGGCTCGCAAGTTAACCCTAAGTGTTTTGCGTGTGTAAATCTGTCTTACACCGCTGTATGTGAACGTAAGAATCCATCACACCCGATCATCACGCGGTGCTTAGAAGTTTACGAACTTTAGCAACGGTGCACGCTTAGGGAGAACACTTGACATTGTTGTAAGGGATCATCTTATTTACTACCGTCATTCTAAGTAAACAAGATGTATAAACATAATAAACATCACATGCAATTATATAGTAGTGACATGATATGGCCAATATCATAAAGCTCCATTGATCTCCATCTTCGGGCTCCATGATCATCTTGTCACCGGCATGACACCATGATCTCCATCATCATGATCTCCATCATTGTGCCTCCATGAAGTTGTCACGCCAACCACTACTTCTACTTCTATGGCTAACGCTAAGCAATAAAGTAAAGTAATTTACATGGCGCTCTTCAATGACACGCAGGTCATACAAAAAATAAAGACAACTCCTATGGCTCCTGCCGGTTGTCATACTCATCGACATGCAAGTCGTGATTCCTATTACAAGAACATGATCTCATACATCACAATATGTCATTCATCATTCATCACAACTTGGCCATATCACATCACATGACAATTGCTGCAAAAACAAGTTAGACGCCCTCTAATTGTTGTTGCATCTTTACGTGGCTGCAATTGGGTTCTAGCAAGAACGCTTTTCTTACCTCCAATGAATAACCACAACGTGATTTTGTCAACTTCTATTTACCCTTCATAAGGACCCTTTTCATCGAATCCGCTCCAACTAAAGTGGGAGAGACAGACACCCGCTAGCCACCTTATGCAACTAGTGCATGTTAGTCGGTGGAACCAGTCTCACGTAAGCGCACGTAAGGTTGGTCCGGCCGCTTATCCCACAATATCATGGAAGCAAGATAAGACTAGTAGCTGCAAGTAAGTTGACAAGATCCACGCCCACAACTAAATTGTGTTCTACTCGCGCAATAGAGAACTACGATAGACCTAGCTCATGATGCCACCTGCAGTAACGCTAGGAAAATTAAAATTTTCCTACGGTTTCACCAAGATCCATCTATGAGTTCATCTAAGCAACGAGTCAAGGGAGTGAGTTTGCATCTACATACCACTTGTAGATCGCGGGCGGAAGCTTTCGAGGGGATGGTGATGATGGAGTCGCACTCGACCACCGATGACCAAGTGCTGAACGGACAGCACCTCCGCGCTCAACACACGTGACGGCACGGGCAACGCCTCCTCCTTCTTGATCCAGCAAGGGGAAGGAGAGGTTGAGGAAGATGGCTCCAACAGCAGCACGACGGCGTGATGATGATGGAGTGAAAGCCCCGCAGGCTTCAAGCAGCGACGCGGAGGAGGAGAGGTGTTGGGAGGGAGGGCTGCGCCTCAAGTTGTGTATGCAGCCCTCCCTCACCCCTCTATTTATAGGGAAGGAGGGGGTGGCCCCCCAGATGCATCTAGAGGGGCGGCGGCCAAGGGAGGGGGGCTTGCCCCCAAGGGGGGCGCTTTAGGCTCCCCTCAACCCCTAGGCGCATGGGCCCAAGGGAGGGGTGCGCCCAGCCCATCAGGCTGGCTGCCTCCCACGCAGCCCAGTGGCCCCCCGAGGGATGGCCCTCCCGTGGTCCTCCGAACCTTTCCGGTGGCCCCTGACAATACCGATATGACCCGAACTTTTCCAGTGTCCGCTTGACAACTTCCCATATATAAATCTTTACCTCCCGACCATTCTCGAACTCCTCGTGACGTCCGGGATCTCATCCGGACTCCAACAACATTCGCAATCACATACAAGTCTTCCTAATAACCCTAGCGCCACCGAACCTTAATGTGTAGACCCTACGTTCGGGAGACATGCGACATGACCGGACGCCTCAGTCAATAACCAACAATGGATCCGGATACCCATGTTGGCTCCTACATGCTCCTCGATGATGTCATCGGATGAACTGAAGGAAATATGCCCTAGAGGCAATAATAAAGTTATTATTTATTTCCTTATTTCATGATAAATGTTTATTATTCATGCTAGAATTGTATTAACCGGAAACATAATACATGTGTGAATACATAGACAAATGATAGTCACTAGTATGCCTCTACTAGACTAGCTCATTAATCAAGATGGTTATGTTTCCTAACCATAGACATGTGTTGTCATTTGATTAATGGGATCACATCATTAGGAGAATGATGTGATTGACATGACCCATTCCGTTAGCTTAGCACTTGATCGCTTAGTATATTGCTATTGCTTTCTTCATGACCTATACATGTTCCCGTAACTATGAGATTATGCAACCCTGCACATCGGAGGAACACTTTGGTACTACCAAACGTCACAACGAATCGGGTGATTATAAAGGAGTACTACAGGTGTCTCCAAAGGTACTTGTTGGGTTGGCGATTTCGAGATTAGGTTTTGTCATCCGATTGTCGAGAGGTATCTCTCGCCTTTTCGGTAATACACATCACATAAAGCCTTGCAAGCATTACAACTAATGAGTTGGTTGTGAGATGATGTATTACGAACGAGTAAAGAGATTTACCTGCAACGAGATTGAACTAGGTATTGGATACCAACGATCGAATCTCGGTAAGTAACATACCGATGACAAAAGGAACAACGTATATCGTTATGCGGTTTGACCGATAAAGATCTTCAGAGAATATGTAGGAACCAATATGGGCATCCAGGTTCCGCTATTGGTTATTGAACGAGAATGGTTCTAGGTCATGTCTACATAGTTCTCGAACCCGAGGGTCCGTGACGCTTAACGCTTCGATGACAGCTCATTATGAGTTTATAAGTTTTGATGTAC
Source organism: Aegilops longissima (assembly GCA_021605205.1). NCBI lineage: Eukaryota > Viridiplantae > Streptophyta > Magnoliopsida > Poales > Poaceae > Aegilops > Aegilops longissima. Next base: position 27,683 of record JAHIAM010013973.1, read on the forward strand.
CAAGGTTGTTCGAGTCCCGGATGTGATCACGGACATGACGAGGAGTCTCAAATGGTCGAGACATAAAGATTGATATATTGGAAGCCTATGTTTGACTTCGGAAAGGTTCCGGATGAAAACAGAAGTTATCGAACACCGGGGTTACTGAACCCTGGGGGTCAATGGGCCTTGATGGGCCATAGGAGAAGAGGAAGGGCCGGCCAGGGCAGGGCCGCCTCCCTCTAGTCCGAATAGGACAAGGAGAGGGGGGCGCCTCTTCCTCTTCCCCTCCCCAATCCTATTCCAACTTGGAAGGGGGAGTCCTACCGGTGGGAGTAGGATCCTCCAAGCGCGCTTTTGGGCTGGCCGCACCCCCTGCTCCTTTATATACGGGGCAGGGGGCACCCTGAACACACAAGTTGATCTACGGATCGCCTTAGCCGTGCGGTGCCCTCCACCATATTCCACTTCGGTCATATCGTCATGAGCTTAGGCGAAGCCCGCGCCGGAGAAGTCATATCGTCGCTGGAGCTTAGGCGGCTCCCGCGCCGTGGAGCATCATCATCGCCACCACGCCGTCAGGTCGACGGAACTCATCCCCGACACTTTGCTGGATCGAGTCCGGATCGCCATCGAGCTGAACGTGTGCGTAACTCGGAGGTGCCGACGCTCGTGCTTGGGTCGGTCGGATCGTGAAGACGACGACTACATCAACCGCTTGTAATAACGCCCGCCGGGTTCACGAGGGTACGTGACGACATTCTCCCCTCTCGCGCTATGCCATCACCATGGTCCTGTGTGCGAGGAAATTTTTGAAATTACTACGCTCCCCAACAAAGGGCATCCGAGCCTGGTTTTATGCGCTGATGTCATGTGCACGAGTAGAACACAAGTGAGTTGTGGGCGATATAAGTCATACCGCTACCAGCATGTCATACTTTGGTTCGGGCGGTATGGTGAGATGAAGCGCCCCGACCGACATTACGCCAGACGCTTACGCGAGACTGGTTTCACCGCTTCGAGCACTAGTTGCTTAAAGGTGACCGCGCGGTGCCGCTTCTCACTTTAGTTGAACTGAAAGTGCATACGCCCGGTCTCATGGAAGGTTAAAACAGCACCAACTTGACAAACTATCGCTGTGGTTTTGATGCGAGGTAAGAACGGTTCTTGCTCAGCCCAGTAGCAGCCACGTCAAAACTTGCAACAACAAAGTAGAGGACGCCTAACTTGTTTTTGCAGGCATGTTGTGATGTGATGTGGTCAAGACGTGATGCTATATTTTATTGTATTAGATGATCATGTTTTGTAACCGAAGTTATCGCAATCGGCAGGAGCCATATGGTTGTCGCTTATTGTATGAAATGCAAAAGCCATGTAATTGCCTTTACTTTATCACTAAGCAAGAGCGATAGTCGAGAAGCAATAGTTGGCGAGACGACAACGATGCTACGATGGAGATCAAGGTGTCGCGCCGGTGACGATGGTGATCATGACGTAAGCTTCGGCGATGGAGATCACAAGCACAAGATGATGATGACCATATCATATCACTTATATTGATTGCATGTGATGTTTATCCTTTATGCATCTTATCTTGCTTTGATTGACGGTAGCATTATAAGATGATCTCTCACTAAAATTATCAAGAAGTGTTCTCCCGAGTATGCACCGCTATGAAAGTTCTTCGGCCGAGACACCACGTGATGATCGGGTGTGATAGGCTCTACGCTCAAATACAACGGGTGCAAAACAGTTAGCACGCCGAATACTCAAAGTTAAACTTGACGAGCCTAGCATATAATGATATGGCCTCGAACACGGAGACCGAAGGTCGAAAGCGTGAATCATATAGTAGATATGATCAACATAGTGATGTTCACCATTGAAACTACTCCATCTCACGTGATGATCGGACATGGTTTAGTTGATTTGGATCACGAATCACTTAGATGACTAGAGAGATGTTTGTCTAAGTGGGAGGTTTTAATATGATTAATTAAACTTAAATTTATCATGAACTTAGTACCGATAGTATTTTTTCTTGTCTATGTTTATCAGAGATAGATGGCTCGTATGTTGTTCCGTTGAATTTTAATGCGCCTTGAGAAAGCAAAGTTGAAAGATGATGGTAGCAATTACACGGACTGGGTCCGAACTTGAGGATTATCCTCATTGCTGCATTAAGAAATACGCCCCGAAGCACCGCTGGGTGCCAGCTCGCAGCAGGAGCAACGCCAAGTTGTGAGCGCCCCGCGAGCAAAGCTGATGACTACTCGATAGTTCAAGCAGCATGCTTTACGGCTTAGAACCGGTCTTCAACGACGCTTTTGAACGTCATGGAGCATATGAGATGTTCCAGAGTTGAAGTTAATATTTCAAGCAAATGCCCGGATTGAGAGATATGAAGTTCCAATAAGTTCTATAGCTGCAAGATGGAGGAGAATAGTTCGCAAGGAACATATACTCAAAATGTCCGGGTATAATAATCACTTGATTCAACGGGAGTTACTCTTCCGGATGATAGTGTCATTGATGAATTCTCCAATCATCGCCACCAAGCTACAAGAGCTTCGTGATGAACTATAATATGCAAGGGATGACCAAACAATTCCCGAGCTCTTCGCAATGCTAAAAGCCGGAGGTAGAAATCAAGAAAGAGCATCAAGTGTTGATGGTCAACAAGACCACTAGTTTCAAGAAAAGGCAAAGGAAAGAATAGGGGACTTCAAAAGAACAGCAAGAAAGTTGCTGCTCAAGAGAAGAAACCCAAGTCCGACCTAAGCCTGAAACCGAGTGTTTTTACTGCAAGCAAACCGACACTGGAAGCGGAACTGCCCCAAGTATTTGGCGGATAAGAAGGATCGCAAGGTGATCAAAGGTATATGTGATATACATGTTATTGATGTGTACCTTACTAATACTCGCAGAGTACCTGGTATTTGATACCGGTTCTGCTTAATATTTGCAACTCAAACAGAACTACGGATTGCTTAAGATTGGCTAAGGACGAGGTGACGATGCGCTGGGAAATGGTTCCAAAGTCGATGTGATCGCGGTCGGCACGCTACCTCTACATCTACCATCGGGATTAGTTTTAGACCTAAATAATTGTTATTTGGTGCCATAAGCATGAACATTATATCTGGATCTTGTTTGATGCGAGACGGTTATTCATTTAAGACAGAGAATAATGGTTGTTCTATTTATATGAATAATATCTTTATGGTCATGCACCCTTGAAGAGTGGTCTATTTTTATTGAATCTCGATAGTAGTAGTACACATATTCATAGTGTTGAAACCAAAAGATGCAGAGTTGATAATGATAATGCAACTTATTTGTGGCACCGCCGCTTGGGTATATCGTGTAAAACGCATGAAGAAACTCCATACCGATGGGCTTCGAATCACTTGATTATGAATCACTTGGTACTATGTAACCATGGCTCATGGGCAAGATGACTAAAACGCCGCTCTCCTAACTATGGAGCGAGCAACGATTTGTTGGAAATCATACATACCGATGTTTGTGGTCCAATAAATGTGGAGGCACGCTATGGTATCAAGTATTTTCTCACCTTCACAGATGATTTGAGCAGATATGGGTATATCTACTTAATGAAACACAAATCTGAAACATTTGAAAAGTTCAAAGAATTTCAGAGTGAAGTGGAAAATCATCGTAACAAGAAAATAAAGTTTCTACGATCTGATCGTGGAGGAGATATTTGAGTTACGAGTTTGGTTTACATTTGAAACAATGTGGAATAGTTTCAAGAAATCTCACGCCACCCGAACATTATAGAGAAATGGTGTGTCCGAACGTCAGAATCGCACTTTTACGTGGAAAGTGATCTATGATGTCTCTCACTGATTTACCGCTATCGCTTTGGGGATATGCTTTAGACACGGCCGCTGTTCACGCTAAATAGGGCACCATCTAAACCGCTGAGACGACACCGTATGAACTGTGGTTTGGCAAGAAACCAAAGTTGTCGCTTTCTTAAAGTTTGGGGCTGCGATGCTTATGTGAAGAAACTTCAACCAGATAAGCTTGAACCCAAATCGAGAAATGTGTCTTCATAGGATACCCAAAGGAGATCTGTGGGTACACCTTCTATCACAGATCTGAAGGCAAGATTTTCGCTGCTAAATTCGGATCCTTTCTAGAAAAGGAGTTTCTCTCGAAAAGAAGTGAGGAGGAAAGTAGAACTTGATGAGATAATCTGATCTCGCGCCCTTATTGAAGGTAGTTCATCACAAGAAACGGTTCCCGTGACAACTACACCAATTAGTGAGGAAACTAATGATGTTGATCATGAAACTTCGATCAAGTTGCTACTGAACTTCAGAGGTCAACCAGAGTAAAATACGCACCAGAGTGGTACGGTAATCCTATTCGAAGTCATGTTACTTGACCATGGCGAACCTACAAACTATGAAGAAGCGATGGTGAGCCCAGATTCGCTAAATGGCTGGAAGCCATGAAATCTGAGATGGGATCCATGTATGAGAACAAAGTATGGATTTTGGTTGACTTGTTCGATGATCGGCAAGCCATTGAGAATAAATGGATCTTTAAGAAGAAGACCGACGCCGATGGTAATGTAACTGCTTCACAAAGCTCGACTTGTTGCGTAAAGGCTTTCGACAAGTTCAAGGGGTTGACTACGATGAGACTTTTCACCAGAAGCGATGCTTAAGTCTGTCCGAATCATGTTAGCAATTGCGTCGATTTTATGATTATGAAATTTGGCAAATGGATGTAAAAACTGCATTCTTGAATGGATTTCTAGAAGAAGAGTTGTATATGATGCAACCAGAAGGTTTTGTTGATCCAAAGGGTGCTAACAAAGTGTGCAAGCTCCAACGATCAATTTATGGTCCGTGCAAGCCTCTCGAGTTGAATAAACGCTGATAGTGTGATCAAAGCATATGGTTTTATATGCACTTTGGAGAAGCCTCAGATTTACAAGAAAGTGAGGGAGCTCAGAGCATTTCTGATATTATATGTGGACTATATATTGTTGATTGGAAATGATATAGAATTTCTCGGATAGCATAAAAGGATACTTGAATAAAAGTTTTCAATGAAAGACCTCGTGAAGCTGCTTACATATTGGGCATCAAGATCTATAGAGATAGATCAAGACGCTTAATTGACTTTCACAAAGCACATACCTTGATAAAGTTTTGAAGAAGTTCAAAATGGATCGTGCAAAGAAAGGTTTTTACCTGTATACAAGGTGTAAGATTGAGTCACACTCAATGCCCTGACACAAAGCAGAAGATAGAGAGAAAATGAAAGATGTTCCTATGCTTCAGCCATAGGCTCTATCATGTATGCAATGCTGTGTACCTGACCGACGATGCTTAGCTGTAAGCTTGGCAGGAAGGTACCAAAGTAATCCAGAGGATCATCGACAGCGGTCAAGAACATCCTCAATACACCAAAAGGACTAAGGATAGCTTTTCAGATATGGAGGTGACAAAGAGCTAGTCGTAAATGGTTACGCCGATGCAAGTTTTGACACCGATCCGGACGATTCTAAATCACAAACCGGATACGTATTTTTATTAAACGTGGAGCCGTCAGCTGGTGCGCAGTTCTAAACAAAGCCGTGGCGGGATCTACATGTGAAGCGGAGTACATAGCTGCTTCGAAGCAGCAAATGAAGGAGTCTGGATGAAAGAGTTCATTTCCGATCTAGGTGTCATACCTAGTGCATCGACCAATGAAGATCTTCTCAGACAATATCGGGTGCAATTGCCTTGGCAAAGGAATCCAGATTTCACAAGAGGACCAAGCATATCAAGAGACGCCTCAATTCCATTCGGGCCAAGTCCAAGGGAGACGAGAGATTTGCAAAATACATACGGATCTGAATGTTGCGTAATTCGCTGACTAAGCCTCTTCCACGAGCAAAACATGATCAGCACCAAGACTCCATGGGTGTTAGAATCATTACAGGTAATCTAGATTATTGACTCTAGTGCAAGTGGGAGATGAAGGAAATATGCCCTAGAGGCAATAATAAAGTTATTATTTATTTCCTTATTTCATGATAAATGTTTATTATTCATGCTAGAATTGTATTAACCTAAACATAATACATGTGTGAATACATAGACAAACAGATAGTCACTAGTATGCCTCTACTAGACTAGCTCATTAATCGAAGATGGTTATGTTTCCTAACCATAGACATGTGTTGTCATTTGATTAATGGGATCACATCATTAGGAGAATGATGATTGACATGACCCATTCCGTTAGCTTAGCACTTGATCGCTTAGTATATTGCTATTGCTTTCTTCATGACCTATACATGTTCCTGTAACTATGAGATTATGCAACTCCTGCCACATCGAGGAACACTTTGGGTACTACCAAACATCACAATGTAACTGGGTGATTATAAAGGAGTACTACAGTGTCTCCAAAGGTACTTGTTGGGGTGGCGATTTCGAGATTAGGTTTTGTCACTCCGATTGTCGGAGAGGTATCTCTGGGCCTTCTCGGTAATACACATCACATAAAGCCTTGCAAGCATTACAACTAATGAGTTAGTTGTGAGATGATGTATTACGGAATGAGTAAAGAGACTTTACTGCAAATCGAGATTGAACTAGGTATTGGATACCGACGATCGAATCTCGTAAGTAACATACCGATGACAAAAGGAACAACGATATCGTTATGCGGTTTGACCGATAAAGATCTTCAGAATATGTAGGAACCAATATGGGCATCCAGTTCCGCTATTGGTTATTGACCGAGAATGGTTCTAGGTCATGTCTACATAGTTCTCGAACCCGTAGGGTCCGCACGCTAACGCTTCGGCGATGTTCATTATGAGTTTATAAGTTTTGATGTACCGAAGGTTGTTCGAGTCCCGATGTGATCACGGACATGACGAGGAGTCTCAAATGGTCGAGACATAAAGATTGATATATTGGAAGCCTATGTTTGACTGGAAAGGTTCCGGATGAAAACAGAAGTTATTTGAACACCGGGGTTACTGAACTCTGGGGGTCAATGGGCCTTGATGGGCCATAAGGAGAAGAGGAAGGGTCAGGTAGGCAGGCGCTGCCTCCCTCTAGTCCGAATAGGACAAGGAGGGGGCGCTCTTCCTCTTCCTCCCAATCCTATTCCAACTAGGAGGGGGAGTCCTACCCGGTGGAGTAGGACTCCTCCAGCGCCCTTCTGGGCTGGCCGCACTTCCCCTTGCTCCTTTATATATCGGGCAGGGGGCACCCCAGAACACAAGTTGATCTACGGATCGCTCTTAGCCTGTGCGGTGCCCCCTCCACCATATTCCACTTCGGGTCATATCGTCATGAGCTGGGCGTAAGCCTCGCGCCCGAGAAGTCATATCGTCAGGAGCTTAGTGCAAAGCCCTCGCGTCGGTGAAAGATCATCATCAGCTACCACGCTGGCCGCAAGTCGATTTAAACTCATCCTCGACACTTTGCCTGGATCGGAGTCCGGGGATCGCTACCGAGCTGAAGTG
>JAHIAM010013974.1:0-25192 GCA_021605205.1 Aegilops longissima
AAAAGCGGTTTTCACTTAATCCGGCGTCTCGGTCCTGTAAAGGAGGTGGTAGCGTAGCAAGCGAGGCAACGGACTATAATGCTTTATCACTTTCACTTAGCCATGGAGTTCGAGGTGGGGCTCGACATAGCCCACAGGACACGCGCTCTCCGAATTTAGAGGCGGCGTATGTGCTGGCGGAAGCGGCCTTCGTCTAGCGGAGGAATCCTAAACATTCCCATAGTCGTCGAGTGGTTGACCAGTCTCGCTGTATCATGACGGTCAGTTTCGGCTTTCTCTCTTGAGGTGCTTTCGCCCGGCCGGCGGGGCATCGCGATAGTTCTCCTGGTGCAGCGTTAGCCGATGATCTGAGGCGTAAGGCAGCAAAACACGAGGCGGCAAACCCAACATTTGACCAAAGACATGATTGGAGCTGATGCATATAAGGCCCTAACTCGAGGCGCGAACACTCCGAAGGTGTTCGGTCTTTATAATAGCGGGCAAAACAAAGCCCTAAGCCCCTTGTGTCCAGATGCAGGCAGGTTCTTACAGCGGCGGCCGATGCCAAACGCGATCTCCACTGGTTATAATGATAAACCAGGGATTATAGCAACAAGAGACGTAATGAAAGGTTTACGTAGGGTCTTAGTGCGAAAAGAGTCCTTACAGCGGGTCCCTCTGCGTCTGCGCTTGTGTCTCCGTTGTGCGTATCACGGGCGGGTGTGCCGCTGTTCATCGTAAAAGAGAGAACTTAGTTGGAAAAGAAATGCGATGCGAAAGTGCATAAAAATTGAAATATAGATTAATAAAGCTGAGCCTATGCTAGCTCATTATGGCTTATATGTACAAACCCTTGTGAAGGGGTGTGCGGCTAGGTAGCCCCTAGCTTATTTATTCGGACTCGTCCGGCCGTGTCCGGGGTCTCAACGACCTTTTAATGAAATGATGCCACGTGGACCGGGCATTTTAAGCGTAAGAGGCAGCGTAATGTGGTATTGCATTGAAGCGGAAGCTTCCGTCCGATGATGCTTGATAGCTACTTTTAAATGGGGCGACATGAAAGGTTAGCTTTTCTCGTCGGAAGTTGTCGGGTGACCCTAACAACTTCTAGTAATAATGAAATGTGCACTGGCGTAAGGGCTGGCGCCACTCCTTTGAAGGAAGTGCGGCTATGCGAATTGTAGTAAGGTCTATCCCAACTTGCGGATTGTGTCCGGATATAGCAGGTTTAAGTCCTTTGCCGCCGTCCATCAAAACCTCGTGAAATGCAGTCCGTCTATTATGGGATCAATATCAGGCAGTCTATCCTGCGTTAGGATATACGGACTAATCCGGATGGTCGAAAGTGATTGGTTTTGACATCCAATCTCGGTGTTCCAGGGTGGACCGTGCGACACTTGTCTTAGCGAGTGCCGTGTTGGTTTTCCGTACTATCCGTGAAGCGGGTTTCTGTTTTGACTTCTTGTGGGAAAGGTCTTTTGACTTCGGTGCTTTCTGCTGGTGGGGTTGTCATCGTCCTCGCTTGGCGCATCGAGCCTTTGTGTCCGGCTTAGTCGCGGACTGTTTAAAACCAACAATTTGGTTGGTATGGTTTGCAGGCCTTAGAATCTTGTGGTTTGACATATCCGATCTAAAATTTTGTTTAAATTTGATATTCGTCTCTGTTGTCCTTAAGAGGTGTTTTATTGTTTGGCATGAGCTTTTGAATCCAGCGTTGACCCGTGCCCTTTGGGCTTTTTCTTTATTCGGTCTTGATCTTTCCTGGCCGTGACTTTCGTTCCATCTCGATCTCGGATGTACTCGGGTTTGGTCTTGCCATCTTGCTTGTTGTCTTCTCCCAAAAAGCGGTCATGAAAACTTATTAAGCGGCCCATTGTTCTTGGCTTCTCTTGGCGAGGTTATAGCGAGCCATTTCTCAGACGTTGTGTTTAAAAGCTGCTAAGGCTTCCGCGTCCGGACGATGACTATTTGGTTCTTTTGGTGGAACCTTTTCCGAATTTTCCCCGACTCTCCGGGCTGTTGGGTTATATACTCGGATAAATCGCATCGGGCGGACATAAGTCCTTGAAATTTTGCTCTAAGGCGTCCTCAAGCTCTTCCCAACTTAAAAGTGTTTTACGGGGGCTTTTGAGCCAATCCGAGTGGCCCTTTGAGCTTGAGGGTGGGTATTTTATGGCGTGGAATCATCTCCTCTAGCCATGTGTATGTTAAGTATTAATCTTCTATCCAGACTCAAAATTCATTGGCCGTCGTATGCCTCTATGTTTATGGGTTTGAACCTTGAAATTCATGATCCCACCTCATCGATAAAACATAAGCGGGTGCGGCGCCCATATTGGGTGTGCCGCTGTCTTGAACACTTGTCGTGTTGTGTTACTTCCACAGGGCCCTCTTTTTTGGCCCGTAGATGGACCTAGTTGGGCCGTCCGTTTTCCAGGATTATAATTGGCATGCGGCCCGCTTGTCGCTTTTGGCCTTCATCGGCGTCTAAACCCGGTGACCTCTTTATTTTTTTTGAAGGCTCTATGGCTTCCTCGTCAAATTCTGGCAACAACTTAACGCCGGGTAGCTCTTTGTTTGATGGCCATTGCCATATTTGTCGCGTCTTGAATACTTTGCTCCACTTCATTACGGGTGTCTTGCTGTTTTTGAGCTTCCGTTTTCCTTCTTCAAACTTCTTGCGATGGCGGGAGTCTTTTGTGTATGTTCTTATCTCGGTGTTGTGGGTGGATTGCTCGTGAAGGGGATTATCCGGCTCGTCCTTTAAATCCAGGTTTGCCCTGCTCTATCCTGGGTTCGTTAGGAATCTTTTTGCCGGCGGGACTTAGGGGCGTCTCGTCGCCCGTTTTGGTTGTTCCGGGGATTATCCTCTCCGCGTCCGTTGTTCCTCGTTATCGCTTCCCTTTGGGTGTCCACCATGTATATGTGGGGCGGTGGTCTTCCGGTGTCCTGGGTTGCTGGTTCTTGGTAGTCTCCGGCCGTCGTCCATACCGTCGATGTCTTGGAATCGTGGTCGTCGTCGGTTAAATCGTCGGGGTGGCTACAAAGTGGGTGGTGGGTGGGCTCTGAATTTCTTGTCGTCGCGTCCCAACCATCGGGTTTGGCCGGGCTCTCCGGATAGCGAGAATGCTTATGAATTCTGATATCGGAAAGGGAGTCTTTGAAAGATTCCGCGGTGAATTTGGGAATCGGCGTGGCGGTTATTGGGAGGAGGGGTCCGCGGAAGAATCCGGCACCTCGAGTCATAATTTTTGCGGGACAAGGTAAGTGTTGGCTCCATCGCCGTAAAGTTGCAGCTCGGCGGTGTCCACCATCCGCCCTCGATCCGGCGATCGGCTCGGACTATGGGTGGGCGGTTTGATGACCTCAAGGTCTTGTCCGGTGGCGAGTTAGGTCTGCCCATCGTGAAATTGGCAACCGCCCGGCTGTGGCTCAATCCATCGGAATCAAGTCGCGGATATCGGCCGTGAAGTTTAGGCTTCAAACCTGACCGGCGGCCAGGCGTAGCTTTCGATCTGCTCGGATGGCCAAGTGGTTGGCCCGGATGCGGCCGCCCGAATCTGAAGATCTGTCCGGGAAAAAAGTCTCACCGAGGACTGCGTCGTTGTCGATTGAAGGGCCATCAAGTTCGGTGGCGACAAACTCTCAATAAACACCAATGTCGGTGTCAAAACCGGCGGATCTTGGTAGGGGGTCCCGAACGGCCGTCTGGCGGATGGTAACGGAGACAAAGGGACAGATGTTTTGAGTTCGGGCCCTCTTGATGGAGGTAAAACCCTCGTCCTGCTTGATTGATATTGATATTGTGGATGTTTACAAGGTGGATCTACCACGAGATCAAGGAGGTTAAACCCTAGAAGCTAGCCTATGGTATGATTGTAAGGGTTGTTGTTCGGTCCTATGGACTAGAGCCATCCGGTTTATATAGACAGGAGAGGGCTAGGGTTACATAGAGTCGGTTACAATGGTAGGAAGATCTACATATCCGTTAAGCTTGCCTTCCACGAAGGAAAGCCCCATCCGGACAAGGCGAAGTTTTCAATCTTGTATCTTCATAGTCTTGGAGTCCGGTTGATGATGGTAGTCCGGGAAGGATAGTCCGGGGGATGGTGAATCCGGCTATCCGGACACCCCTAATCCGGGACTCCCTCAAAGACATTTCCCAAATTAGAAAGCAATGCAATGGAAGGTAGACACCATATGAAAGATGCTCAAATATCGCTCTACCAAGGAACGGTGTCTCATCATAAATGGCGTTTAAACAAATGTTGAAGTAGTCAAAAATAAATCTATGCCAAGATAAAACAACATCCTTACCATGTTGAGGGTCTCTTGTCATTAGTGCCATTGCATATTCATAGCATTGCATATTCAATCTTATGATGTGTAAACTAAGGGAAGGCATTTCAACAAATTAGAAGAATGAAAGCTAGACACCATTGAAAGATGCAGCGAATATCACTCTTACCAAGTTAAAAGTTTCTGTCATAAGTGCCATTTCAACAAATTAATGGCCAAAGCTAGAAAAGAATGTGAGATGTAACCTATATCCACACCGAAGTCAACGTTTCTTATGATAATGATTGTTGGGGTTACACAAGTAGTAATTTGATGTAAGAACCCTGGTGTGATGACGGATATTGTATGTTCTAGAAGGGGCACGTTTCTTATTCAAGTATAATGGTAAAGTAAGCGAATAAATTCAACAAAATTATAAGCAATTACAAGCTAGAACATCACAATAACATGCAACCACCTTAACTTGAAAATTAGAGGGCACCGGTGATCTTTGCACTAAAGGGGGGTATCATTAAAACCTTTTTTTAGTGTCTATGCATGTGTTGTCTTGGAAATCATCTTGGGGGTGTGGAGGGTAGAAATTGTAGGGCCCTCCGTTGGAAGGAGAACCTTTATCTGCTGCCTTTTCTTCCTTCCCGCTTTTTGATTTTGAATTGTCCAAGTAAAACCGACAAAAAAGCAATAATCTTAACAATCATTACTTTGATTAAAGGCAAACAATTCCTGCTTTAACTCATTCATCTAATCTTGACAATCACTACTTTGATGTAAAGGCAAAACATGATACCAAGATGGAATATATACGAAAAACGAAGGGCATGGAATGTTCACAATTGTTTGTGTAAACTAAGGAAAACCATTCCAGAAATAAAAACAATGCAAGCTAGACACCACATGAAAGATGCAACCAATATGACTGCCAAGTTAAAAGCGTCCCATCATAAATGGAATTTCAACAAAAAAGCGGCGCATCTATAAATCATATGAAAGATGCAACTAATATTCCCTTTGCATATACTAAAGGTGTTCGTCATATTGATTGATGCGGGATATAAAAAACAATAGTTTTTGTAAGGGACATGCTTAATGACAGATGTACTATGTACTAATTCGGAAGGCATGTCACATTTAATTATAATGTACTATAAGCTAAGGAATAGCACATGCAGTTTAACCGATTGGAAGAATTACAATCTAGACACCATATCAACATGCAACCCATATCATGCTGCCAAGTTGATCAAGCACCTGCGATGCTAGTGTAGAAATCTGTAATCAACTCTGAGCTCGCTCACTATCTTCATCCATTTCTTTCTTGAGAATCATGTCGGGAGGGGTTGCATTCTTTAAATGAGTAGTCCCCTTGCCCTTCCCTCGTCATAAAAGTGATTGAGGAGGGATACAGGGAACATTAGTTTGATGTAAGAACATGGTTAATACGGATGTACTAGTATGTCCAAAACAGAAAGGCATGTCATATTCAAAGGTATAATGTGTGGCTAACGGATGCAATTTAACCAAATTGGAAGCAATAAACAGAATTTGGAGTGGTGAGCATGATCATCTAGGACACGAGGGCCGGTGGGAGGTGGGCTGCCGCCACCATCCCATTGGCTTTTGGTGATGCCTATCTTTGCTAAGGCTTGTCCTGGCTCGGACAATGCCGACTAGCTATTTGTCTTGGTGATCCGGGATGGTGGTTCATGTAAAAATATCTTTCCTTATCTTGATAAAGACTGACTTGACCTTTGAATACAAGCTAGACACCATATGGAACATACATCCACATATGACACCGTGAAGTTAAAAGCCAAGCCACAGGATGGTGGTTCTTGGGCAAGATCATCAACTCGAGCTATGTTCCCGTCTCTTCTGGACACACACCCTTTAAAGTCTTGGCGTGTCTGCCTAACCACGTACCATCTTTGGGCGACTTCTCTTCCTTTTCCCTTTAACCTTGAAGGGGGTAAATACCCCATAAAAAACACAATAGTGGAGTATGGGTGAAGGGTAAAGAGTATTTTAAAAAGTGGCGGAATAGCAGTGGCTAAAAAAATAAATTTGGGGAGACATATGTAGCTTTACAATATTGCATGGCAAACAAAATTAGATTCTACTTTTATGATTTTGTAATATATGAACCGAAATCGGTACTCCTCCACACCACCCATGTGGTCCTATCAAGATAACGATCGACTAAAAATAAATAGGTCGGTCGATTTTTTTTGAACCGTCCGATCTATAAGGGCAGGCGGATGGCCTTCGTCTACCTCCCTTGATCCTTGGCGATCTTTCTCGAACCGCCCGGGACCAGGCCCAGACCCCGCCTCCGCGCCCGCCCTCCCTCGACCTCACACCACCGGTGGCGGGCGCCCCAAGCCATCCCTTTAATCCCGGGACCTCCGGATCGGACGCCGGTGGCTCTAGGCCGCTGCGCCCTAAGATAAACACCAAGCGGCTTCCCGGCGTAATAGTCGTACGCGCCTATTACACCGGGAATACTTCCATTTGGGAATCAAGCGGCAAAAATTGAAATTAGGCGGCGAACCTCTAGCTAAGGTGAAATAGTATATGAGGAGAAACCTTGTGCATCACGAGTTACTAGGAACATCTAGTATCAAGAAAAGCGTTCAACTAGTGTCTTACGTGGGATGAATACCGTGCAAGCGAGGCGTAAGATTTGCGAATAAGGAAGAGGATTACCTTCTTGGTTGCGGTGTGGTCACCTCCACATGTCGCGCGATCTTCTTCTTTTTACCGGTGGAACCGATGTTACGGAGGTGCGGCTTGGGCGAACCCATGGCCAAATTGTTTTGTGTTGGTGGCCGTATGTCGGGGAGGAAGCAGATCCGGCGGTGAAGGGCGGGCAGGAACAGCTCCGTGCGGTGGAGGGTGGCGAGTTGGAGCGGCAGCGGTGAGCGAGACAGCGTGGTTGACGGCTCCGAATGCGTATGGCTCGGCCTCGGCTTCAACTACTTGCCATGGAGCGTTGCGGTTGAGGTTGTGGTGGGACGATGTCGGTATCGGCTCGGCGTGATGGAGGCGGCTGTTGATGGGTGGGATGGGGTGGCGGACGGAGGGCCGGGGCTCGCTGGTGGAGAGGTAGTTTTGGCGCCCAGGTCTGAATGGGGAATCAGGCGGGTGGGGAACCATGTTTGATGCAGGGACCTTGTTTTGGCTTTGAGCAGAAGATGGGGCGCTTGTTTGAAATTTGGGAAAGTACAAACTTTGCCCCCTCTTAAATTCGGACCCTCGGGTCGGGGGTAGGATGGTAATCCAAGGTGTCCCAAATAGTGTGGCGGGGCGATTTTGGCAGGCATGTGTGTTAAGCACAATTGTGTATGAATGTTTTTGAGGCGGTTGCGTGGCGTATAGATGAACTAAACCTACCCGGTTTAGACCTTTGGGCGTCGGGCGGCGGGTTTCAGGTCGGAGTTATTAGAAAAGTAATTTCCTTGTACTACCAAACATTGGTCTCACGGTTTGGTGAGTAGAGGCTCTTTTGGTAACCGTTCGAAATTTTGAAACACAAGCATTCACGTTTAGAGTACTCTTGAACTATGAGGATTGACCTAAATAGACAACGTTATATTTGACCTTGTATGTTTGAAAACCTCATTAATTATCCGCTTCTTTTGAAATTTTGACACTTGAAAATCCTATAACTCGATTATTTTGGAATGGAGGAGCTAAATTTGAATCTATTTTGTACGGACTACATATGCTATTATGTACAAAATCAGAGCAAAGATTGGTGCCCCATAATTTAGGTATGGTTTACAAATGCCATGATATCAAATTCAAATAATTGAATGGACTTCATGTTGAATTCGATTTTTTAAACCACCTTAAGATGAATTCAAATGTATGCTAGTTCATATGTAGCTATTTCACGTATGCACACAAAACTATCTCAGGTCCTCTAAAAGTAAGCCCCGGAAAATTCAGCGTGTTTCATCTTTCTCTCGCGATATATGCAATACCGATCATTGTATTTGAAGCGAAAGCCGATACATACATTGGACTTCATAATCCACTCATTACGGTCACCGTTTCGTTTAGTGGTTATTATCTGATCACGGCTCACCATACAACTCTGTATTTGCTCATGACATGACTAGTTGACGATTCGCGCTCCACGTGGCACCTCTAGTGTTGCATCACATTATCTCACTACCATCGTTCCACACATACTTTATCTACTCTACATCTACACTCTTATAAAATACATAAAATACACTCCTATAAAAACAGAGATGGTGATGATGGTGTGCCTGCCATCCTGCAATATAGGCCGTCCGATTTATATCGGCGGATAGGAAAAAACTATGGAAATTTTGCAAAAAGGTACCCACACACCTCTCCACATTTGCAAATAAGGCCTTCCCTCGTTCATCCTTTTCTCTACAAGATAAACAAGTCATACAAATGCATCTTGATGTCACGTGCAACACGGGCATCTTGCTAGTAAGAATGAAAACAAGCGACAAAAAATTATTTTGGCGGTGGTTGAAGTCATGACCAGCGGACACATGGGACAAGGTGGCCTTTATTGGTATGCTGAGCCGTCCGTTTTAACACACGAGGAGCTGGTGTGGTGATTATACACACACACACAGCGCGCATGCACACGAACTGCATCTCATAACACTCACACAAACACATGAACCCACCTACAACACTCCACGTACACGCAGCCATCGCGCATAACACTCCCGCACACATCGCGCATGCATAACACACCGTACACCACGACCAACACACACTCTCACGCTCAAGTGCTCAACCTACGTGCATCGCACACATCGATACACGACACTCACGTATCTGTTTTTGTGTATGCCTCCTCTTAGCTCTGCTCGTAGTGTTCTTGTCACCAATGGTATACAAATCTGGATTATCTAACTCGGGTGATTCCTGCGCGGGTTGGAGCCTTGTCGCGCTGCGTAAATTTGTGTTTATCGACCTTTTCCCTATCGTGAGCAGTGGGACCCACAAGGGCGTGGTCAATTTAACTAGTCAACATGGCACCCTGAGACTATTTGGCGGTCAGCGAGTGCAATCCGATGCTGAGCGTGAGCAAGTGACGGATAATCAGCGCAAAGCGTATATAGTGACCGTAATCAGCTTATTCTAAAGTTCGGTGACCGTATCACGCTTTTCTCTCTGTAGGCCCACCAAAACTACATCTCTACGTTCTCGCATGTTACATCTAACAACTATGCAATCTGCACTACTACTACACTCTAACACAATAAATCATATGTGTTTTTAGTTTTACTAGATATCATATTGTTACTTATAATTATTCAGTTTGCATACATTAAAATTGCCTTTGAAATGTATGGCGGTATCATCTACCTGGGAAAAATCCGCCCTTTCTGTTTGATCGGGTTTGTATCGATGGATCATGCGAAACAACAAAACTATTGTACTATCGTACAAGTGACAATTCATGGGCGTCATGCGTCTACTCCTCCGTCGTAGAGTGGGCGCTCACTTTCATAAATCTTCTAGTCCCTTTCGCGACATGTGGAACATCAAGCTACCGAGTCCACGTGCCATACGGAATACAATGCGAGCAGCGGGGGAAGCACCCAGTCATGGCGCCGGCGTAGTAATGAGCAATGAGGCGTCAAATCACAAAGATGCACCTTTCCGATTAAGTTGGAGGGCAAGTAATAATACTAAAAAAGAAGTTGGAGGGGCGAAGCAACCATCATTTCACTCGTTGCTGAATCCGCTTCTCCCTCCTCTTCTTCAACTTAACCACGTGTTGCTTACCGTTGTTACGCCTCATGTGGGACACGGATCGGCTTGTAAAAGCAACGACCGTGGGACCGCATGTTAACAAACCGCCATCCAGGCGGCAAAATCACCTCCTTTTACTAATCTTGATTCTATAATTTTTAGATCAATATAATTGAGATTTGTATAGATAGCACAGGAGAAAAACCAAGTGATGCAGTTAAGGGCATCCACAATGTGTAGCCAAATGTGAAAATAGCTTTTGGCATCATAGGAACCATTGTGCGGTGTTGCCAAAGCCAAAAGATGGAACGAAGCTCCTGATTGATTGATTGAAGGAATAGAAAAATGCAACGTCTCTCTCTTTCTCCCATGCTTGGGCGCATGTAGTAGCAGTATAGAACCGAGTCTACTCCCATGTCCCTTCTATCACAAATCACAAAGTAGTGAGGCGTCAAATCACAAAGCACGGATGAAGCAACCATCATTTCACTCTTGACTGACTCCGCTTCTCCATCGTCTTCTTGAAACCATCTCACGCACTAGTACTCCTAGTAGTAGTACTAGTAAAGGACTTCTGGATGCAAATAAAGCGGTTGTCTCGGCTTGCGGGCACTTCGAGCGACTTACCGTGGTCTCCCTCAATGGTGTTCTCCATCGAGCGCCGCAAACCACAAAAAAAATACGTCGATGTCACGCAATGGGAAGGAAGTCAAATATAGTTACTACCTCCATTTTTTTGTACACAAGGCGGTATTATCAAAATTACAATTTGCAAAGGGCCACTAACACTAATCGAGGAAAAATTGATGGGGTTAGCAACCAAGGACATTAATATCCCTGCATGCATGCGAAAGTGAGAAGGTTGCTTTGCATGGTGCTGCATTAATCAGCGATGAGGAGTGAGATGGTTAGCTCTTTGGTCTTCGAGAAAAAATCGCATTAATTGACCGTGAAGCGAGGATTTGTATTGATTAAATCCCTGAAGGAAAACCCGCCTTTCTATTTTAATACTAGTACTCTAATCGTACTCCCTCCGTCGAAAAAACTTGTCATCAAAATGGACAAAAGGTTGTATCTACAACTAAAATACATCTAGATACATCTTCTTCTATTCATTTTGATGACAAGTATTTTGACGAGAATTCTATCTGTTGGGTCTAGGCCTTGCATTGCTAAACTTACCACACATTTTGCCAAGCTTGCCTAAAGTTTTCAAAATGAGAAGGAGGTATACTTGCGCCGGCTGTCGCAGTGCACCCTTGCGCTCTCAGTCGCTCCTGCATGCAGCTGATCGCACCGCACCTCACCACGATCGCTCCTGCGCGCAAACCCAACCAAGGAACTCACCCTCAGCGACCGTGTTGTGCATGTGAACAAACCAAACTCAACCATCCTATCGCTGAAACATAATTTTCATTCATGAGTATGTTTATCCAACCGCATGTTGGGGAGTATCCGTAAGGCCCGTGCGGTGGTCATTGGGGAAGAATAAGAGGTGAGGAAGAAAGAAAAGAAGGGTTAGGAGGCGTGGGATATTCATCCAACCGCTTTGAAATGGTAGGTGACCCAAGTCAGGCGACTTGCATAACAAATATATCAGTATGTTTTACACAGCAAAATATCCATAAAAACAACAACATAAGAAAAACTATCCTGCTTTCGCGGAAAGAGATGGCCTCGTCATCTTTGGCTCTTGGCGCTTGAACCAACCGTCGCTGTCGGCGTGTGTATCCGCACCGTGATTGTCCTCGGCCTCCGGCTACTCGTTCAAGCGGGCGTCTGAGCGCTCTGCGGACATGACACAGCCGGTTCAAGTCGAGGGCGTCGGTTCCGCTGCGGGAGGCCTTGATGGCGATGGCATCCGCGCTCCGTGTTGAGTCGAGCCTCCGCCGCCCGGTTCAAGTCCGGGGCGTCGGTTCCGCTGCGGAGGCGTCGATGAGGCGGCATCCAGCGCGCTCTGTGTCGGTCGAGCCTCTGCCGCCCGGTTCATGTCGGGGCGTTCGGTTCCGCTGCGGGAGGCCTCGATGGCAGCGGCATCCGCGCGCTCCTCCTCAAGTTGAGCCTCCGCCGCCCGGTTCACATCCACAACATCCGGTTCCGCTGCGGGAGCCTCGATGGCGATGGCATCGCGCCTCAGCGTCGAGTTGAGCCTCGCCTCCGGTCCTCCTTTAGTATCTCCATGTTGAACCGCTGGTCACTTTGCACCATGGGGACTCGGGCGCCCGACCAGTTGGCGTCCATCGTCTCATACCCGCCGGGGCCTTCGCGCGCGACCTCTGCGATGAACATTGATCGGCTTCCTCCTCCTCGTAGCTTGGCTCCAAGAACTTCGAGGATTGGCCGCCGCAAAGCAAGCTTAGTAGCGGAGTGCGTGGCGCCGACCGCCGCCCGCGACTTTGCTGCGGCGCTCGGCGTCGACATCTTGTAGTAATTGATCTTGCGGCGCACCATGGCTTTCCGGGAACTAGGGGCGCTTGATGCGGGCTAGGGGATCGAAAGGTGGGGAATGGGCTGGAGATTTGGTGTGGTTTTAGGGCGTGGCTGCGTAGGCCAAGGCGAAGGTTACGGTGTGAATAGTGGTTCGGTGACGACCGGTCAATCGGTTTTATTGTACATCGCTCTTGTCGCGTTAGCGTTGCAGCCGGACGCTGGACCCTCCATGCGCTCACCGAATGGAGCAGCGCTTCATCTTGCGTTTTGCTCGCTTATGGGACCGCGGATTGAGAGCAAACCAGCGTCCCTCCCCTCCCCACCGCTTCATTTATTATTACCACCACTCCCTCCGTTTTATGCGGAGTAAATAAAAACAGGGGTATACTACGGATGAGGATCCCCTGGTGTGGCGAACCCATTGAGTAACTGACATACGGGGCCTAGCAAGCATGGGGTCCGCGATAAGTGACGAAAGGGAGGGTAAGCAGGGATACCTATGTCGGAGGATCCACTTCCACTATACTACTTTGACCAAATGTTAGAGTAAGAATATATGACATGCAACTTACACAAATGTTAGAGTAATTATATATGACATGCAAATTACACAAAGCATCTACAGGGTCTAATCGTTTTAAGGCTAACTTTGACCAAATGTTAGAGTAATAATATATGACATGCAACTTACACAAAGCATACGGTCAATTTCAGTATGTGAAAGGAGTTTCAATGATATAATTTTCACATTATACATCTCATGTACTATTAATCTTGTCAATAGTCAAATTGGAAACCATCTAAGTACAAATCTAGAATGCGTCGAATCTAACAATATTGATTGAGGCGTTGTTGAATATTCATACCTTTTTATCATAGTAGAGATACTTTGACTACACATAAAACTTATATGTAAAGTAGAAAGGATAGGAGGAGTATATTATGCGTTCAAAAATGAAAGCGAACATTGAATACCCTTTATATATGATTTGCGGATGCTATGATCACGGTTCAAAATTTTGAATCCGCCTTAGGTATCCGTGCCCCCTCGTTCCCTCTCGATTTCATCTCGGGGTCGGAGATCTATTGAAAGAGGACTAGGGTGGGTACATCACGAATGATATCGGCAGAATGTTCAAATGAGACATGCGGGAGGATGGACTCATTGGAGGCGACATGATCGATGGAGAAGAGGGTTGGAGAGGAATGAGAAATAAGCAACGCCACATGATTACACTTGAGCGGCTCAAATAAACAATAAGTTGTCTCGCTTGGCCTACATAGTGAAAGGCCTAATCTGCATACGAACGGCGCTTCGAATATGGTCGGGAAAACAGGAAACCGACATGTAGGGCACACCCGTCGGACGGCGTGGCGCATATAGTCAATGGAGGCTGGCCCATGACCTCCTCGCCACCGACAACCGTTCATGTGGGTCGTCGGGGCCAACAAGCGCAGCTCCGGCACGCCTCTGGACAGCGACGCGGTGGCGACACACTCATATCGTCGCTGACACGGTCGGTTTCAGGTTTCGAGGTGGCGTTAGTGCTGTGGCACGACCAGCGGTATGTTTGGTTTGTGCCCAAGGTTGCCTCATCAAAGCATTGGGTAGCCAAAATTTTGGTTGAGGTATTGGTAGCCCATGATTTGGCCGACATTGGCAAGAAAAATGAACTAGAGTTGGCTAGAGTTCATTGGCATGCCAAAGAAATGGCAACCATCAAACAAAGACCAATCTTTGGGTCATGACCAAAATTTTGGTTGAGGTATTGGTTGCCCATGATTTGGCCGACATTGGCAAGAAAAATGAACTAGAGTTGGCTAGAGTTCATTGGCATGCCAAAAAATGGCAACCATCAAACAAAGACCAATCTTTGGGTATGACCAAAATTTTGGTAAGGTGCACTTTGGCCACAATCCAAACACACCCCAACACCGGCTCGTCGAGGATGCAGGCGCGCGGCAGCGTCCCGGAGTGGTGTACCGACAACTGCATCCTCTGGACTGAGACCATTCGGGTCGTCTTGCTTTTCAATGACATGCGGGGATCGCATTTGAGCAAAGGCATCTCCAGCGTTGCCACGACGCTGGCGACTACACATGGCACACCAAAGCCCCGTCCCTCACGCCCGTCGCGGTGCGTTCCCAGCGGCGCCGCTGCCGCATTCATGCCGTCCGTTCGTATGTCATCGTTAAGAGGCTCGGTGCGAGGAACCAACTCTGTGACTTAATAGGCGCCGGGGCGCTTGGCCTCACGAATCGCTACTTAAGCGGCAGCGCAGCTAACCTCCACACGTAGCGCATCTTCCTCCTACGGCACCACATCGCCATGACCGCCAAGTCTGAGCGCTCTGCGAAGGTTGTCTTCGGGGATGAAGCGAGGTCGCCGCCCTCGCTCAAATCGCTCTCGCGACACAATAGCGGCGTGGCGGCGTGAACGCGACCGCTGGCGGTGGCCACCTGGCGGCCGACACGGAAGCACCGTCGACCGCGTCCTACTTGCCGCCGTCAACGTCCGGCACCGCGGTCGAGGGACTCCTCAGGATGAGTAGGGCATGGGGGGCGGCGGGGCATGGTGTGCTAACTGGCGGTCCGTATCTCGTGTTCTACTCTTCCTCGCGGAGACCGCACCTTCACTTCACGGGTCTTGAACCCCACCCCGTACATAGAGATCGCGAGATGGAGGGCGTCGATCGCCGCCGTAGAATAGGTTTAGGGTCGGGTTTCTTTTATTTTCTGTCCTATAAAAGTTGGAAATGTAATGAAAATCTGCCGTGTTTGCATTAATCTCGGCGGTGTATATGAACTTTCACAATAATATACATATTGTGGTAGTACTAGCAAGATGCCCGTGCATTGCGGAAGATCAAGATCTTGTGGGAGAAAAGGATGAGCGAGGAAAAGCCTTATCGCAAATGTGGAGAGGAGTGCGGGTAAATTGTCATAGTTTCCTTCCTATCCGTTAGAATAGATCGGACACCTATATTGCAGGATGACAGGTACACCATCATCACCAACTCTGCTTTTTATTGAACCGAGACAAATCTAAAAACCAACTAAGCCAACCTCCCACATATCGCGGGGAAAAGACCGGCAGCGCCGTTTAGTCGGGATTACGGATTACTAGTAGTAGTATTGATGGATCAGCGAAGCAACAATTTTTTTGAGGCGAAGCACCTACTAGTTTAATAGGAAAAAAGGGTACACTCACTAGCACTCTGTCTTGTCGCATTGCACCCACCACTTCGGTCCTGCACACGGCTCACACAAAGCGGAATCGCTTGCTTGCCTCTTCACGACACGTGGGACTGCACTTGGAGAAATCGACCATCGCCAAACTCCCCGCCCATCGCTGAAAATCCCCCACACACAAAAATTCCCCCAAATCCGATTCAACGCCCTTGACGAAATATTCCCCAAACCCCCTCCCCGTCCCCTCCACTCCATTAGCTCCGTAAAGCCGCCCTCCCTGCCCGCACGTCGTCGGCGCGCATTCGTCGAGGGCGCCTGCGATCCTCTCCTCCTGATGCGCTCGTGAAGCTGCCGTCCTCTAGCGCGCGCCACCTCAGCTACGTTCTTGTGGAGCACCGGCGGTCGCGCTCACCTGGCGGCGGCTCTTGTGGAGCGCCCGATGGTCACTTCTCCCGATACGCACATTCTAGGCGAGGCCCGTTCATGTCGGTTGTAGGCTGAATGTTAGGCGATAGCATTTATATCTCCTTTGTTTTCGAAGTAGTTTCTGTCAATATGCTCCTTAAAGCTTCCTTGCCCTGATGCACTCAATCGCTTAGCTGAGATGGCATGCCAAGGCCGATTAGTTGCTAAAATATCCTGCCATATATTTATTGTGGCGTGGTGCCATGGTCTAGTAGCCAAATCTGTTAGGTGAAATAGCTCTACACCGTTTTATACTCGATCTTTGTTGCTGCGATGGCCTTGATGGTTTGATGGCTGTGCTCGACCTCATTATTCTTGAAACAGCCTGCCATAATTTAGCACTCAAACCTGTTTGCTGAATTAGCTTTACATATATTTCATTACTTAGATCTGCTTCGTCCAAATATCTTGCCATAGCTTTAGACATCGACCTAGGTATTTCTTTTCTTGACTTCATAAAAAAGCATATATGTTTTTCCTGTAATATCTAGTAGAAGAACTAATTTGTATGTCTAATAGATGGACATGACTTGGATAACTTCGCTCGAAGACTCTCCGCTGCATATGTCGGGGGTTGAAAACTTCATGAACTTTATTAGAGCTGAGTACGGTGGTCGAAATCAGATGTGCTCTGCCGTGTAGCATTTGTATGAATTCAGTTACAAGACCCGTCAACTGTGCAAAATCATCTACACTTGTATGGGATGTCGGTCACATATACTAGGTGGAATGTGAAGCGTCAATGTTATTGACTACGTGGAAGCAGCAGATCACCATCTTGATCTGCGATGCTTAGATGGAAGAGGAGGAGGAGTGGTGGTAGCGGAGCGATGAATTTGACCAACATTGAAACAATGCTACGAAATGCTCATGCATTCCGTGAACTTTCACCTCTGAGAAGAAAAATGGGGGGCCGCATGTTGGAACAATGCAGCGTTCTTTGTCACCCCGGAAATAAGCTG
The DNA here is from genome assembly GCA_021605205.1 of Aegilops longissima. Lineage (NCBI taxonomy): Eukaryota > Viridiplantae > Streptophyta > Magnoliopsida > Poales > Poaceae > Aegilops > Aegilops longissima. Next base: position 17,079 of record JAHIAM010013974.1, read on the forward strand.
TCGTATTCTCAGCTATGGTCACCTTTCTTGGTGAAGACATCTGGCGGATGACCAACAAATCATTCGATCACGATGTTGGCTGCTTTCATAAATCTTTCCTAGATCGTCGAGCTGCCACACACCTACGATAAAATGAATAATTTCCTTCGTGTAGTTGGAATTGGATATGATATGATCCATGTTTGTTAGAATAATTGTGTTACATTCGGAAGGATTATGCCAACAAGTGAATGCCGAAATGCAAATCATCAAGATGGAAAGATGGCGATCTTTGAAGAGGATTCCTCATAATGTTCGAGGCATTTTCCAATTACACCAAGATTGCAGAGGTTGTTTCATGATCTTTGAAACAAGAGAGGATGTCTTGTGGCATTCTAGGAACCGAGATCGAGATCGAGAATGTAATGAGCCATCCATCTCATGGTAGTGAGTGGAAAAGCTTCAATGATAAACACAAACAGTTTCTTCTGACCGAGAAACATTAGACTTGGCTTAGCTTGGATGGATTTAACCCATTTGGCCACGAGGCGCCACATATAGCATGTGGCGAGTGCTTATTATCCTTACAACATGCCTCAAATGTCGCACCAAAGAATCAAACTACATGATGGCCTTGCTCATCCCGGGTCAAAAAGTCCTGGAAAGGATTTTGATTTGTTCATGGAGCCTCTTGTGGAGGAACTTCAACAGCTATGGAAGGTGTTCTCCTCGAGACCTATATAGCAGCCCACGCTGATTTCTTTCTGCGTCTTGTTGTAATTTGGTGCATCCATGATTATCCGTTTTGGGCACTATGTCGAGGCGAGCGACACATGGTTACAATGCATGTGTTATTTGTGAGAATCATTGTCATCACTAATACTTAGCAAGATCATTACATTGGACACGCGTTTCCTTCCCAAGGACAAGCCGCATCTAGAAAATACCGAAGACATGTGTTCAATGCAATGCATGAAAACCGTGATGTGCTAAAGAGGCTCACCGCCGATGAGTTGCAAGTGGAATTAGACAAGGTCGGGCATATTACACGGAAACCATCCACGTAATGGTAGCGGGAAAAGGAAGCATGACGGTGAAGAGATTATTGTTTACCGCGAGGTCCACTTTGTGGGACGTGGGTATTGGAAAGATTTGGATCTGCGACATAATCTTGATGTGATGCACATCGAGAAAAATATAGTAGACATTATCGACACACTTCTTAACATTGAAGGCAAGGCGAAAGATACCTTAAAATCTAGGATTGATTTGACACACAGGTATCGAAAGGATTTGCGGTGCAAGATGAAGGTAAACCACGGGATATGGCACCGGTGATGCGTCTTGGACAAGGTAAAAAGAAAATAATTCTCGAGGTCATGTCACGTGTGAGATTCCCACATGGATTTGCTTCCAACCACGAAAGGAGAGTCGGTCTGAGATGGAAACAAGGTACAAGGGTTGAAAACTCATGACTTCCCGTCCTACTTCAAAGGTTTTACTGTTATCCTTAGAGGATTGGGCATACGACTTATCTGAGCGATTGCGAGTTGGGACAATTCTTGAGGGAACTGCGGTAGAAATATTAGGATAGATGCTTTGGGCGTCTTAGAGACAAGATACCAACTATCCTATCGACCTTGACAAGATATATCCTCCAGCCTTCTTTGATGTGATTGTGCATTTGGCTGTTCATCTACGATGAGGCACTACTTAGAGGTCGATATAGTATGGCTGGATGTACCCTATTGAAAGCGGCTAGGAATAGAGCTATGTTAGGACGAGCTAGACCGGGTTCCATTGCGAGAGGCCTACATTGCTCTTTGAAGCGTTGACATTCTGCTCAAAATACATTGAAACAGTGATCGACTTAGCAAAGAGGTGGGTGAAGACAATCCGGGCTCAATGTTTTCAATTATTACATTAGAGTTCGAGGGAAGAGTCGACAAGAGGAAAAACCTAAAGATTTGGACAAAATGGTTTGGTATGTGTTGAATAAGCGTCTGAGATACTACCTTATATCAAGTAAGTGCGATCTTGCAGCTTATACATCATAATCTACTAAACTTGCAGCACATTCTTATATATTTAGATGTTTGTGCGATCACTATGTTGTGCAGCATCTACAAAGAGGAATTCTTGCCGCAAAATCCAAGAAACATTGACAAACTGGTTATGGCAGGATTTGCGAAATGGTTCAAGAACCATGTAAGCTTTTGAAGTGCCTTTGTCAGTTTTTTAATATATTGAGTACATAAGATGATCAGCTTGTCTATTTTCTAACCATAGGTTAAGAAGATCGGGGAGGATGGGCAGGCGATTGATGATGCCCTTTACTCACTAGCAATGGATCACGATACTCGGGTAAGACATTATGAATCTTGCGTTGTTGGAGATGTGCTACAACACCCTTACGCGAGGCGAAGGCGGGAAGACACAAAACAGTGCCATCATGAGCACGGATCGTATGACAAAGAGACAACTGAAATGTATGCTAACATAACGACATTGTTGATTGCGTATATCTCGATTTCGAGGATCATCGGTGTGTGGTTACATTTGTCTTGTCGTTGGTATAACCTGTTTTCCATGATCGCAAAATCCGAGCCGATGATTATTTCAAATCCATCAATGTCAAAGGCGTCGACGGACCAACGAGCCTTTTATTTTGGCAAATCAAGCAACACAGATATTTTTCTTGGAAGACACATTTGCACATAGCGATGACTGAAGTATTGCAAAGGTTTGAGCGGAGAAATTCGTTTAATGAAGTTGCACAACAAGATGATGCTTACTTGCTCTGATGTACAAGATAACACAGATGTTCCTAATATCTTTGAGAACCATCATGTCAATGACACCGCGAAAAGATTATGCAGTCGTCTTGTGGACATACAAGAGTTGATCAAGAAGAAGCCAGCGTTCGAGGGGCGTTGAGGGCGAATGAAGAAGATGACACCATGGGGAATTACGATTGAGGTGATACACATGGCGAAGATGTTGGCGCTGATCTTGTGGATGATGATTACATTGCTTTTGTCGTATTTTCTGTCGGAAGGCGTTTCTTATCTACTATGTGAAATTGTGTTTGCTATGACAAGCTGAAACCTGATGAACATGTTGTTTAGTATTTTCTTTGTGAGAACATCACTTGTTATGTATGCTGATTTGTGTTTGGTGATTGTATGACAACTAAAACATGATGACATTGTTGTTTACTTGTACTCATATTTGGCTGTGAAACTTGAATTTGATGACATAGTTTGCTATTGGACTGCAATTTGCTCGGCGTCTTGAATGAGAACAAAGCTGACCCGATAGGGCCTCTGCTATTTATTTATTATATGAGAAAAGGGATACCCCTGATTTCCGTTAATAGAAATCATTAGATGTTCACAACACTCGCCCAACCTGCTACACATGTTTCATTCATTACTAGTTTTAGCAAAGTGCTCATGTAAGTACCCTTGAATACATCACGAGTGCTACATACCTGCAAATAAAGAGACAATCATCCTCTGAGCACATCGATTTTGCCCATTATCTTCACAATCTTTCATCTCCTTATTCTTTGTCAAGGCCGTTCAGCAGTTGTTGCTTAGCCATGTCGGAGAACTGCATCTTTAACCTTCTTCTCGCATCTTCCTCTTACGCCGTTCCTTGATTACTTGTCCAACACCCCAACCTGCTGGTATTGGGATTCCTCGGCTAACCAAATAAGCAACATAGTTGCATTCCCCCATAAGTAACTTCCGAAATACAAATCACGAATCTTCCCTTTTACGCACGAATCAAATCGGAAGATCATCAACAAACTATTAAAAAATCAGCAAGAAAGCGTAGAACAACACTTAAACATATTATTACCCCATGATTCGGGCATTTGTAGAAGACTCGGCCGGGGTTGCGGATTGTGGTTGAGGCGACGGATGACTCTGCGTGATTTGCAGCGGTGGCACCACACCAGCGGATGCGGGTTGCGATGAGCAATCGGCTGCGGTGTCGCGTGCGGCGAAGTGATGAGACCCCTGAGCGATGTGCGGGTGGCGACTTGCGCATATCTGGTTGTTGCTGCTGAAGAAGCGAGTGAGCGAGCAGCCGGTGGACATGGTTCTTTGTGCAGCTTCGATGCTAGGTAGAGTAAGTAGAAGAGGAGAAGCGAGCGTTGGATATGTCGGTTTCATTACTTGCGAGTAGCATAGCACCATATATAGTCATAGTTTAGGTTTGGATTCGAACCAGCTACGAGAACACGTCTTTCTTTTTCTAAAACTTCGGCGCGTCTCTTTCTTGGTACACTAAGCTTACTGTCGCCTTCCCAAGTCTTTGATTTTCTTTCTCTTTTTGCGAGGAAGGAAGGAGGACAAAATTGAGAGTTCCTCGGACTCGAACCCAAGACCTCTCGGTTGAAAACCAAGGGTGCTAGTCACTTACGTGGCGAATGTTCCTGTGAGGAGGACGACAGACGAATGCATTTTCCTCGCGTTTTCTTCCTATATATAAAAAGTATGCTACTTGGTGTCCGCTTAGTGAAAAAGCGATTGTACCAACCTTAACGTTGGATTGACATTCAACGTCATTGCGTTTCTTTAGTCTCTTCTTCCTCGAGCCAAAGCCAAACCAGGCGGCGGGACCGCTCTCCGCCTCCCATGGCTGGCTGTGATCTTCCCGGCTCTGTTAGTTTCTGTCAGGCCTCACCATCGTCCTCCGCCTTGGTTCGATCGCTGTGCCTCGCCCTCGGTGTTGTCAACTGGTCAACAACCGAGAGGAATAAGAAGATATTGTACATGGTGAGGATGACGATGGACCAGCGTGCTATGATAAATTTTTTTCGGGACGGAGAAGGGTATCAAGCTGGGTTGTGCGGGACCCGTGGCCCGTCTAGCCTAACTTTTATTTCATATGTTTAGCACATGACCAGCCCGTTTGTTTTTCCTTTACGAATAATGGCTAGCCAGCTATTTTGTTTTTGAGAATAACCAACATAGACCTACTTGCTTTTCTCGCCCTCTTTGGGCGAAATCTTTCAAGATGAGGAGGATGCATTTGCCCAGAAAATGGGCTATAAGTAATAAGAAATGGGCAATAAGTAATAAGAAATGGGCTATAAGTAATAATAAATGGGCTGTAAAATGAAAAAAATACAGCAAACATGCAATTAGTTCCAAAATACTGTTTTCTTCGGATTCGATATTTTAAATTTCATTGTTTTTGTCTTGGGTAAAATTTCATTGAATTTAAATTAAGGTATATTTAGATTTAAAATTAATTTGAATCTGGCTAGAAATTTCGGGTTGTATGCTGTTTGGGACAGATTTGGAGGATGACTTGTGGGTCTACTAGGTTGGCGTGTACTTTGGCTTTGTCAACTTAGTCCACAAACAATTCTATGGCGATGACCGTTGGATGTTAATCCACGGCCGTCTTCTTCTTCAATATCGATCTTCTTGCTCGGCCGCCCAAACCAGCTCGGTGGGACTGCTTGCTCCTCGCCCAAACCACTCGGTGGGACTGCTTGCTCCGCCTCCGTGGCAGTTGTGCTGCCTGAGCCACCGCCCACCCTACTTCATTCTTGGCGGCCATTCCTCTACTCACCCACCTCTGTTATTTTCCGGCGGCAGCGCCAAACGATAAACCCTCGTACTCCCCCGCGTGAGCAACCATTGTCGAGTCTTCCCGGCTCCGTGTCATTCCCTTCCTAGGCCTCGCCGTCGTCCACCGCCATGGTGCTCTCGGCGTGACCTGGTCAACATAGTCAGCGAAACGACATCCATCGGCCGTGGGCTGTCAGCATAATAATGATTCCTCCACGACAAGCTGGGACCCAGCGGAAGGGCCTCACGTATTCGAAGGCGTTCCCTCGGCTGACATGTCGGACCCACCAGCTATATATTCGCCGCAAGGAAGTGCCTCCTTATTACGCAAAAAAATGAATACCCACCCTGCTATGGGACCCACCATAGTGGGAGGATGACTTGATGGGCCAACTAAGTTGGCGGGGACGGAGGGCTTTGTCAACTTAGTCAATATGAACAATTCTAGCTCCGTGACCGTCGATGTCCATCCAGCGGCCGTAGTGCTTCTTCAACCTCTGGTCTTCTTGCTCCGGCCGCCCAAAGCAGCGTCGGTCATGTCGCATGCTCCACGCTCCCGTGGCGGCTGTGCTTCCACGGAGGCCTCACCGTCCCTACTATTCCCACGCTGGCGGGCCTGCGGGCGCAACGCCTCACAGTAGCCAAACCGGTGAACCCTCGTACTCCTCTCCGCGGGCTTCCTTGCCGCGTCGTCCCCTTCCTAGGCCTCGCCGTCGTCCACCGCCATGGTGCTCTCGGCCGCCTGGTCAACTATGGTCGAGAGCGACTTCCATCGGACGTGGGTATGCGTGGAAGAGGGCATTTGGGTCCGACGCAGACAAGGAAGTGCATCCTTATTCGCGGAAAATAATGATTCCTCCACGACAGCTGGGACCCTTGGGCCAGGGACCTTGTATTTCTCGGAAAAAGCGTTTCCCCATGACGTGGGACCCACCGCTTCATCTATCGCGCAAGGAAGTGCGTCCGGGCAAAAAGATGATGCCCCACTGTGTCTGGGACCCACCAGCTACACCTTCGCCGCAAGGAAGTGCGTCGGGCAAAAAGCGATTAGCCCACGGTGCGGGACCCACGCTACATCTATCGAGCAGGAAGTGCACGATGGTCGGGACCCACCTGGTCCGGCGTCGCGTGGCGTTGTCATCCTAGTCGCGAATGTATGCGTACATCTTGGTCGATGTAGAGACGCAGCGTGCTGTATGAAGACGGCGCACATGTCGTAGTAAGGCGGCGCACATGTTATAATGAAGCGCGCCGCGTAGCATGTACCGCTCGTCAGCGGCCATGGTGCAAGAATGAAAATCGACCATGCATGTGTACATCTGGTGGGGTCTCAAATGCCTACTCGCGCGCAAATGCGGCCGGGCTCGTGTACATGGCTGGAGTCGGAATGGAGAAAGCACATCGTCGTCGTGTTCATGGGGAGCAAAGGAATCCGTCGTCTTCGCCGGAGAGCAGGCAGCGTGGGAGCCAACCGGCTAGGGCCGGAACATGCGATGGAAGCGAGGCTGGCATACCGCGAAGCGGAGAAATGGCCTTGTGTTTGGCCAGGCCACGTTCGGAGCAGGGGTCTGTTGATCGGGAGGGTGTGGCGTCAGCACAAAGCGGAGAAGCGGACCTCCTACGGTCGAAATGGGAGTCCTGTTGATCGGGAGGGTGTGGCGTACCGCCAAAAGCGGATGAAACCGACTTCCCTACGGTCGAAGCAGGGGTCTGTTGATCGGGAGGGTGTAGTGTACCGCCAAAGCGGGCCAAGCGGACTTGTGTTGGGCCTTCTGGTCAAGCAGGGTCTTGTTCGCCGGGAGGGTGTGGCGTACCACAAGCAGGACTCCACGGGATCTTGTTCATCTCCACGTCGACCTCCTCCAGCCACCACAGGCTACGTCGACCTTCTCCAGGCCTCCAGGGCTCCTGTTCATCCAGCCTCCACAGCGTGCTACTCCACCGACTCTTGTTCAACCACCCCTCACAGGCACCCCTCCAGCATCTCTGTTCACCCAGCCCTCCACACCACGGGGTCTGTTCAACCCACACCTCCATAGGCACCCCTCCACCGTCTCTGTTCATCCAGCCCTCCACACCAGGGTCCTATTCAACCACCCCTCCACGGGCACCCCTCCACCATCTACTGTTCATCCGAGCTCCACCACACCACAGGGTCCTGTTCATCGAGAGGAAAATTCCACTTGCTCTTGTTCATCCAAACCCCCATAGCGCTCCTTTATTCATCGAGGCAGCATCGATCGGCTTGATTAGCGATGGCGAAGAATCGCTTCGATCGGGTTGATTAACAGCCATCGATCGATCGCTCGGGTTTAATGTCGTAGCCTTTGCGGTCTGTCGCTCGAGTTCGATTAGAGCCAAGCGCCTCGCTTCGGAGTTGATTAGAGCCAGCGCCTCCACACGCAGCAGCGTCGTGTACTGAGAAACATACATCGCTCGGCCCCGACCTCCACGTGTCAGGAACTCCCGAAATTTTCCTCGCCCTCGCTTCTACCCGGTTTTTCCGTCATGGGCCGCCCAAAGAATGTCATGCAGCTCGTC
>JAHIAM010013975.1:0-18746 GCA_021605205.1 Aegilops longissima
GAGCTATTTTGGTTTAGTGCAGCGGTTCCTTGATGCGGTACTGGCGTGTCGGCGCTTAATGAAGCGATCGGCGTGTATTGAGGGAGCGGATGGCTCTTGCCCGTGTCAAGACATCTTTGGCAGAGATGAAGGCCACCAGCGTTGCATCCCAAGATTAGGACGAAGCAGTACTGCCGAGCACTACTTTGAAGAAGTCTGCGGGCGCTCGTTTAATAGAGGCGCGATTACTCGAAGGATATTATGTTTAAATGACATGTATGATTTGTGAAAACAATGTTTCAATATAATATAAGAGCTTTTTTTATACTTGTGCGTTCAAGTAGTAAACTTCTCCACTGTCTGCCGTTTATGTATATGTGTATATAACTGAAGATGATGGCAGTCCTTGGCCCAGCCCGCACATAGTCTTGAGGTGTTTACAAAGCGCTTTCACACTTAATCCAACGTCTTGGTCTTTTAAGGAGGTGATAGCGTAGCAAACCGAGCAACGGACTATAATGCTTTATCACTTTCACTTAGCCATAGGAGTTCGGTGGGGCTACTATATAGCCCACAGAATCCGCCTCTCTCCGAATTCGAAGTGCGTATGTGCTGCCAAAACGGTCCTTCGTTAATCTTGGAATCCTAAACATTCCGGTGAGTCATCAGTGGTTGACGGTCTCTCGCTATATCATGACGATCGATTTCGGCTTTCTCTCTTGGAGGTGCTTCTTGCGCGGCAACAGGGCACAATCGCGATAGTTCTCCACATGCCGCGTTAGCCGTGAAAGCGGAACGTAAGGCAGCAAAACACCGGCGAAAAGCCCAACATTTGACCAAAGACATGATTGGAGCTGATGCATATAAGGCCCTAACTTTCGAGGCGCGAATACTCCCTAAGGTATTCGGTCTTTATGAAAATGGGAGAATAATGCCTAAGCCCTGAGTGTCAGTGCATAAAAAATTCAGTGCGGTCAATGCCAAAACACAGCCTCCTCCTCGGTTATAGTAAGGAACCGGGGATGTATATCAACAAGAGGCGGTAAAAAAGGTTTACGGGTCTTAATCTGAAAGAATCCTTACAGCGGGTCCCTCTTGCACGTCTGCGCATGTGTCTCGTTGTGCTGCGTATCCTGAGACGGTGTAGCACGTTGTTCATCTGTAAAGAGAGAACTTAGTTTGAAAGAAAAAGGATGGTGCGGAAGATGTAATGTATATTAAATAAGCGGAGTATGATTTGAAGAAGTGAAGAAAATTGAGCTTTATTGTCTCTTATTGTACATGCATGCAGCCCCTTGTATGAGGATATGCAGCGTTAGTAGGCGCCGGACTCGTCTAGCCGTGTCAAGAGGTTGAATAATCAATAGAGTTTCTTTGACTAAGCGGAGCCGGATAGGTGTGGGGCTGTCAAAGCAATCTCCGTTCTTGAAACTCGAGTAACACTTAATACTTCCTTTTAATGAGATGATGCCGCGTGGACCAGGCATTTTAAGTGTTAGAGATGCATAATGCGGTATTGCGTTAAAGCGGAAAAGCTTAGCGTCCCAATAGTGCTTGATGGCTACTTTTAAATGGGGCGACATGGAAGACTAGCTTTCGCGAGCGGAACTTGTCGGATGAACCGAACACAACTTCTATGATTATATGGAGCCATTACAATGGGCATATGGGCAGCATTACTCCTTTAAAGGAGGTGTTGCTCGGTGAAATTTGGTTGGGTTTATCCCCATCCATGGATTGTGTCCTGATATATCAGGTTTATGTCACTGCCGCCATCCATGAGGACTTCGTGTAAATTGGAATCCGTCGATTATAGGATCGATATCGGGGCAGTCCATCCTGCGTTAGGATATTTTCGGAATAGTCGATGGTCGAAGGTGATTGGTTTTGACAACGATTGTGGCCGCGCTTTTAGTGGGCGCCCGCTCTGTTTTCCTTTGATCACGTGAAGTGAGTTTCTGTTTTAACCTCTTGTGGGAAAGTCTTTTGTGTTTCCGGGGCTCTGCTTGTGCTCGTCGTCATCTTCACTTGGTGTGTCCGAGGCCCCTTGTGTTTTGGTGTTGAGTCTGCCGGACTGTTTGAAGACTAAACAATTCGGTGGGTATGGTTAGCGAGGCCTCCCGGAATCTTGTGGATTTGACATATCTTGTCCAAAATTTTGTTGAAGTTGGATAGCTCATAGCTATTGTACTTAAGGCAGTTTTTTGTTGATCGCGTGAGCTTTTGAATCCGGCGTTGACTACCAGCTCTTTGGAATGTTCCTTTTAATCCGGCGCTGGTCCTTGTTGCGCCGTGGTTTTCATTCCATCCCTGATTTGGATGTACTTGGGTCCTGGTGCTGCATCTTGCTAGCCAGCTATCCTCTCCACACAAAGCGGGTCATGAAACTTGTTAATCGGCCATTGTTCTTGGCTTTTCTTGGCGAGGTGTCTGGCGAGCCATTCGTCTCGGACGTTGTGTTTAAAGCTGCTAAGGCTTGGCGTCCAGGACGATCGACTATTTGGTTCTTTTAGTAAGAACCTGTTCAGGAATTTCGGGCTGAATCTACGGGCTGTTGAGTTATGTGACTTAGATAAATACGCATCGGAGGCGGACATAAGTCCCCCAATTTGCAGAAATGCATCCTCGAGCTCTTCCAGCTTCAATGGTATTTTAGGGAGGCTCTTAAGCCAATGCCGAGCTGGCCCTTTGAGTTTAAGGGTAAGTATTTTATGGCGTGGAGATCATCTCCTCTAGCCATGTGTATGTGGAGGATGTAATCGTCAATCCAGACTCGAGGTTTGTTGTTCAATCGTATGCCTCTATGTTTACGGGTTTGAATCCGCTGAAATTCATGATCCGGCACCTCATCGGTGAAACATAGGGGTGTGCAGGCCCTATATTGGGTGTGCTGTGATCTTGAATTTTGGCGTGTTGCATTGCTTTGACAAGCATGCTTTCTTGGCCCATAGATGGACCTAAGCTGGGCCATCCTTTTGATGTGAATCCTTATGCGGATCGCATATTGGCTTGTCTTGGCACCATTTGCTCTCTCTTTTGCCGTGGGGTCGTCCATCCGACGGGTGGCCTTCTTACTTTTTAATTGTGGGGGCTCTAAGGCCTCCTCGTCGAATCAGCAGTAGCTTTCTTTTGGGTAGCTCTTTGTTACTGCTCGTTATGCGTACTTGTCTATGGTGCTGAATACTTTGCTCCATCGATCACGAGTGCATCTTCCGCTGTTTTGAGCTTCATACCTTTTTAGGGCTCACCTTGATGGCGGAGCCTTTATGGAGGTCATTTGCTCCAATAGTTTGTCCCGTCGAGATCGTCGGGACTGTTGTCTTCATGGGGACAGATTGTTTATCAAGTTGTCTTATTGGATGATTGCTCGATAGCTTGTTACGTTGTCCACGGTTAGCCCTGCTCTATGGCTGGGTCTTTGTTGAATGGGACTTTGTTACGGCATTTATGTTGCCGTTTGACTGCTTATCGAGGTTTATCCCGTGGCGTCCATTGTTCCTCGTCTTCATTTCCTTTGGGTGTATCCACCATGTATACATCATGAGATGAGGTGGTTTTCAGCATCCTATAGGTGCTGGCTCATTGTTTGTCTCCTACATCGTCGTCCATACCGTCGATGTCTTGAATCGAAATCGAGCACGTCGTGTAAGCTTTTCGGCGTGGCTCTGAAGTGGGTGGTGGGTGGGCGTTGAATTTCTTCGTCGTACGCATCCCAACCTTCTGACCGTAGTCCGGCCGGGCTCTCCGGATAAAGAGAGAGACTTTAGTGAATTCAGGATGTCGCCAAAGGCGAGTCTTTGAAAGATGTCATGATTGTGAACTCCATGACGGTAGCCCAATCGGATTCGATTGGCGGTAGGAGAGGTTGGTCCGGAGGAGTCCGGCACCACTGGTCGAGGTCTTCGCAAGGACAGGGATGGAGTTCAGCTCGATCGCCGTAGAGATTGTAGCCCCGGTGTCAACCACTCGTCCTCGATCGGGAATCCGGCTCCGGATTAAGGGTCGGGGCGGATCTTGATGCGGCCTCGAGGGGCCTTTGTTGGTGGGAAGCTAGATCATGCCTCAGAGGCAGTCTGGCGCGCTTAGCTGCGGCTCGAATCCGTCGGAGATCAAGTCTCCGCGGATATCGGCCGTATAGTTCAAACTTCAAATCTGACGTGATGGCAGAGCGTAGCTTCGATCTGCTCGGATGGCCAAAAAAATTGGCCCCGAGTGCAACCAGCGAACACGAAGATCTGTCGGGAAAAGTCTCACCACAGACAGCGTCGTTGTTGATGATCGGAAGGAGCCATCGGGCCCTGTCGATGGCGACGGAGGAACTCTCAATAAAGCACCAATGTCGGTGTCAAAACCGGTGGATCTCGGGTAGGGGTCCCGAACTGTGCGTCTAGGCGGATGGTAACGGAGACAAGGGACAATGTTTTACCAGGTTGGGGCCCTCTCGATGGAGTAATACCCTACTCTGCCTTGATTAATATTGATGATATGGGTAGTTCAAAGTAGATCTACCATGAGATCAAGGAGGCTAAACCCTAGAAGCTAGCCTATGGTATGTATGTTGTTAGTCCTCACGGACTAAAACCCTCGGTTTATATAGACACGGATAGGTTAGGGTTACACAGAGTTGGTTACAATGGTAGGAGATCTACATATCCGTATCGCCAAGCTTGCCTTCCACGCCAAGGAAAGTCCCATCGGACACGGGACAAAGTCTTCAATCTTGCATCTTCATAGTCTTGGAGTCAGGCGTGGCGATGGTCCGGCTATCCGGACACCCTAGTCAAGGACTCCCTCACTAGCATCATAAGCGATGTCTTTGGCTTCGTTAAGATCTCTCTCCTGTTAGGAGAACGGCGAACTATGTTCGGCTAGGATGAGATCACGGATAGCAGAAATTCACTCCCACCACCACCACCCACTTAGTAGCCAGCACGTCGATGATTTAACCGACATGCCGACTTCGACTCAAGACATCGATGGTATGGACAACGATGTAGGAGACGACAGGAACCACCACCAACGAGGTCTTTGGACTACCACTTCATCATGACATATACATGGTGGATACACCCAAAGAAAATAATAGCGAGCGGAAGGATGTAGCGAGATAGCTCCCTCGACAAGCAATCAAAGCGGCGCCCGTGGCTGCTCCATCTGCCTTGGCAAAAACAAGCGATAACAGCGCAGAAAAGCCAAATTGACCCGGCGATAAGCGAGGGTGAGCCGGTAGACGGCGAACAAACCCGCGGGCGGCCCATGCGAACACGGAGGCAAAGCGTCAAGCCAATCAACCCGTCTCGGAGAGAGAACAACCGGATGACAATGGCGCATCATCCGGAAGGCCGTTTGGAGCAAGAAAGGCTTATAACCCTGCAAAAATGCGAAGAACCGAAACAAAGGCTCAAACCGCACAAAACACACTCAACAGTAGATGGAATAAAAAATTAAACCACGGCCGAAGAAATACGATGGCGATGCATACGAAAACTGGCGAAAATTTCTACCGTTGCGGAATTGACAATAAGGGCCTTGAGCCCCGCGAGCCAAAAATAAAACCGCCGACCGGTCGGATCGGCGACAACCCAGCACTTTAGTCGATACATCACCAGCGCGAACTTCGCATCAAAGGGCCGTCCACGACCAGATCCATCTACGGATCAAAGGAAGCGCGATCGGCACTCAGCCATGACATCAAATATCACTGGCCGAACTCCCGCAGTGCAGCCAAATACGAGGTGCGCACACCCCTATGTTTACGCAGCGGTACTAGACCATGAATTTCGAGAAGAGTTCAAACCGGTGAACATAGAGGCGTCAGCGGGACCATAGACCGGGGAGTGCAGATTGAGGACTTTATCCTCCATATTCATATGGCTGCGAGAGGCGATCTCCACGCCATCAAATACTTTCCCCTCAAGCTCAAAGGACCCAGCTCAAGCGTAAAAAGCCTCCCGAAAACTCCATTGGAAGTTGGGAAGAGCTCGAGATGCTTTTGGGAATAATTTCCAAGGGACTTATGTCAAGCCTCCAGGCCTTGAGCGATCTGAGTCATATAATTCAGCAACCGGAGAAATCAACGAGAAGCTTTGGAACAGGTTTCTCACTAAGAAGAACCAAATTATGGAAGCTGTCAGGACGCCTAAACCTTAGTAGCTTTCAAGCACAGCGTCAGGGAATAGCTTGCGATTTCGACCGAAAAACCGAGAAAATGGCAGCCCTAACAAGCCTCATGACCCACTTTTGTGAGCGGGACAATGGATTAGCCAAGTAACACCGTGACCCAAGCATGTCAATCAGGGATGGCAATGGAAAACCGCGATCTGCATAAAACAAGCGCGGAATAAAGAAGATATCCCGGATAACACGGTGATAGCGCGGATTAGGGAGCTCTATGAAGGTCGGTTGGAAAAAGCCCTTCAAAAGGCAGCAGAGATGGACCGACCAGCCTAAACAAGATTCTAGACAAACTATATGAGATCCACGGCACCCTCGACAAGCCAGAAATCGTACCCACGAGAAGAATGTTGGGTCTTCAAGCAGGCGGCAAGCTAAGCGCCCGAACACAAGGGAGGACACTCACGAGTGAGGGCGAGGATCGCCTCGCCATGTGAGGACAACTGGGGGACGAGAAAAATTCCACAGAAGTCAAAGCAGTAAATGTGATCCATGTGACAAGAGGGAGAGGCAAATATGCACTCCAAAATACACAAGCCGTAGAGCCCGTCACCCACAGGCTCTACACTGGTGACTCTTGGTCACTTTTGTCATGAGGATCACCTAATAGGTATCCGGCATGAAGGATCAACCACCTTGGTCTTGGACCCAATAATAGCGGATACCATCTCACGAAGGTCCTTTGGAAGCTGGCGGCGATAATCTAAATCTGATATATCGGGACACTATCCGTAAAATGGGCATAAACCCAACAAAGATCAGCCACGATAATACTACCTTGGGGCAATACCGAACACAGAGCCCGCTGCTACGGTCTCTCTAGTACTAGAGGTTGTTCGGTTATTTGAGCCGACAACTTCGAAGCGAAAGAGTTAACCTGACATTGCTCCATTCGAAGTGGCTATCAAGCACTACTGGACGAGAGGCTTTCGCTCGTTTTAACGCCAATGCATTCGCTTTACTCAAGCTTAAGATGCCGGTCCGCGTGGCATCATCACAGTACATGAAACATTGAAGCGATCCTTACGACAGCAGAAACGCCCGGCTGCTTTAACAAGCTGAACACTATCTGGCCTCTCACCACTAGAAGCAGGCGACGATCGTTAGGACCCATG
This sequence comes from Aegilops longissima, assembly GCA_021605205.1. Taxonomy (NCBI): domain Eukaryota; kingdom Viridiplantae; phylum Streptophyta; class Magnoliopsida; order Poales; family Poaceae; genus Aegilops; species Aegilops longissima. The sequence goes on from JAHIAM010013975.1 coordinate 7,269, forward strand.
AATCACGATTAGCCGAGTCCGGCTAATCATTGGAGAAGATTGGTTCGATGGTTATACCCTCATAAAGCGGTACCAGAGGGCTTGCAGCGATAATTGGCTCAACTTTACCCATCTCGGCTTTTACATGGTTTATTTATAATAGTAATTTTTGCACAACAACTTTTCACTAAGTACCTCTCTTTCACGAATGACAATCGTGCTACACCAAATCTGGGATCCGACACACTTGGAGACACAGACGCGAACATGCAGCGAGGACCCGTTCAAAGTTTCTCTTTAGATTAAGACCTGCGTAAACCTTATTCTTGTCTTTGTTGTTCCATCCTCCAGTTCTCAATACAACCCGCAGAAGGATCTTTGGCGTTTTTGGCATGTAGCTACGTCAGAACATTGCTGCGATGCCGGACACTAGGGGCTCATTATCCAAGGGCATCATTTAAGCCCGGTATATATTTCAAAGACCCCACCTTAAAGGGTGTTTGGCGTGTGATTAGAGCCTTATATGCATCAGCTCACGAATCATGTCTTTGGTCAAATGTTGGGTTTGCCCGGCTCTTGCGTTTTGCTACCTTCGTTCCACTCTATCAGCTAAAGGCGGCACAAGGAGAACTACTGCGATGCGTGCCTGGTTACGATGAGACGAGCACCTCGATGAAAGCCGAAAATTGGTTTGTCATGATAAAGCGAGAGACTGGTCAACCACTTTCGATGACCTAGCAGAATCTTGAGTTCCTCCGCATTAACGAAGGACGTTTCGGCCAGGCATGTCACCGCCCGTGCACCGGATGGTAGGAGCCACAGGGGCTATATATAGCCCCACTATCAAACTCCTATGGCTGAAGTGAAAGTGTTAAAGCAATATAGTCCGATTGCCTAGTTAGTTGCGCTATCACCTCGCTTAATGGACCAAGGCGTTGGATCAAGTGTGAACCATAGCGTCTGCGAACACCCTGCATTATGTCGTGGGGGCTGAGCAACAACTGCAAACTTTTCAGGTTATACATATATACATAAGCGGCCGCTGGGAGGCATCACAATACTTTCGGGCAAAAGTATAAAATAGCCTTTATAATTCATTAAAACATTGTTTTCAGTAAGAATACATGTTACTAGAACATAATATTTTTAGAGCACTCACGCTTCTATTGAGCAAAGGCGTTCAGGACCTCGTGAAAGTAGTGCTTCGGCTTCTTCAGCTAGCACTGCCGAAATCAAGGTTACAATTGCGGTGGCTTCCATCTCCGCATGATGCGTTTGACATAGGCAAGCGCCATCGCGCACCCTCGATACACCGACCTCTTCATAGCGTCGATGCGGCTGCGGCACCAGAGGAACTGCTGCCAAACTAAAGTAAGCTTTAAAGCCTTGGCCGCTTGAAGCCTAAATGATCCTAGCAGACCTCATGGCGAGCCGGACAACCTATGGCTCGGCCCATTAAATCCATCCGCTCCATTCCGGAGGAAGCGGACACGTGGACCATTATTAAATTGTGACCAGAACAGCTTCTCCACTTGCGATCCTTTTGATCTTTGAAGTACTCGGCCGCATCAGCGGCACTGCTACCAAATCGAGATAAGCGTCTGCGAGAACTCCACAGCCGATCGGAGGAGCATACTTAGAATCTCTGAACTTCATCAGCAGCATAAAGGCTTCCCAGCCGTGATATCCCGGCGTGGCGCAGCTCCTCCTTCGCCGCTCTAATATGTGGCGGAAGTCATTCTGCTGCCACCGTGGCCTTCTCGAGTCCGTCATCTTGCTCGATCTTCCTTTTTGAAGCTTGTAACGACGGCGGCATCCTTCAACTCCACAACTATTTTGGCTATTTCCTCCTTGCTTTGGCAATGAGCAGCCTTTTCGGCCCTCGGCTCCCGACCGCTTTCAAAGCGGCCACATCACTTTCACGGCTTGTTGTTTGGCCAGCATAAGTTACGCTCGAAGGGTCTCCCGGCGCAGACTCCATCTGCAGGCGCAACATATTAAGAAGACTGGCATCATGCTATTCTTATTATGTATCGATCAGGAGAATCACATACCTTTATAAATCAAGCCGCTTAACAAGCACGATGTAAGCATCACCCATCGATTACAACAGGCTTCGGTAACCTCTCCAGTCCGACTAGCCAGCGGACCTCCTACCACCTGCATGTGGCGGATGGATTATTACACAGGACTCTGATCCTTTGTTTGCCGCCCGTTTTTCGGTAGAAACTAGAGTCTCGAGGGCTACTATGCGCCGGGCACACCTTAACATGTGCGATCTTGTCAAAAATACACTATTTCCGCGTGCCTCAAAACCTTTCAGCAGACTCATAAAGGCTTCATACAACCCACTTTCAAAGGATGAGATCCTCTCAACCGCCGTACCCATTAGCGTATGATGTGCTTGAGATAAATCAACTTGCTCTAGCAAATCCTTGTGTGTCCGGAGTCGCGCCACGCGGCGGTGCGAGACTCCTTTGGTTGCTCTCTTCAAGAGCCGGATCTTTACAGGGACTTTGGTGGCCAAAGGATTATCCTCACGACCTTGCGGATCGGGAAAGCCCTCTGCGGCGACACCTAAAAAGTCGCCCGCCTCTCCGTAAGGCGGGAGGGGCATGGGGGCGTTCGCTCTCCATCATCTCGGAAGAAGATCCCGAAGGCGAACTTTCTTTGAGAAGGGCTATGACCTGACTACTGATAAATATTTGGTTATTTTTTCGGAAGCTAAGCAGGACGTTTCTCATTGAACTTCCCTTTCTACTTAATGTTCGGTTGAAGGCTGGCCCCCTTGCGGGCATTGTGCGACCGGGGTATCCCCCGGGGCAGGACCCTCTGGCGAAGATTTCTTCTCTCGTTGGAGACCATTGTCTCACGGTTTTGAACGGTCCTCTTCCTTCCTTGGGAAGGGGAATTTTAGTTTCTTCCCTCCAGTTATCCTCCTTCGGCAGCGCGTAGCCTTTTTCTTCCCCTTCTTCTTCCCAGGGGCGCTTGATAAAGCGCGAGCTCCGACATCCATGTCGGTCACGGGATCTGGTGAGACCTCGGGGGGAGGGGCGAGACACTGATCATCTTCGCCTTTGTTGCAGGTCCTGGGCAAGGCGACCTTCAGAATGATGTTTTGATAAATAAATATACAAGCGTGTTCAATCAGGGCTACTTACTTGGAAATGTATACGGGCGATTGCGGTTCAACCCGCATCCTTGGTGGTGTCAGGACACATTATTTTTGGTCCGAAGAACAATTTGTACATCTCCTTGGGCGTCATGCCAAGAATGATGTACAAACTCATGATCCCTCGGGTTGAACTCCCACATGTGGAGGGGCGGCGTTTGCAGGGGTAGGACTCGGCGAATTAACATGACTTGCATTACGTGACTAGGTGATATCTCTCTCAAGGAGATCTCGGATCTTGGCTCTGCAATATTGGCACATCCTTTGCTGGCCCCAGTCCAGCCCTTATTGACCCATGGCGCTAGTCGAGGCGGGGACCGAGAGAAAAGCAGGGGAGCCATCACTTGGTACCCACAGGAGCTATGATATAAAACCACTCTTGTTGCCATAAATTTTGGACATACAGGGAAAGAACCCTGGGGCCATGGGGCATCGGCACTTTTGCTTATTGCGGTGCCTCCGCACTCTACATGCCGCCCCTCGATCATCTTCGGCTCCACCTTGAAGGTCTTGAGCCACAGGCCAAAGTGATGGGTAATGCGGAGGAAGGCTTCACACACGACGATGAACGACGAGATGTGGAGGACAGAATCCGGAGCAGATCATAAATCCAGCCCATAGTAGAACAGAGCCCCCTCTCGAAGGATCTAGAAGCGAGGCCTAGCCCTCGGAGAAGTGAGATATGAACCACGGCGCTCGCCAGACTTTGGGAGTGGAATGCCTGCCCTCGGCGAGCAGGCAGCCCGGTCGCATAATCGGCGGTAAAAAACTGCCTCCCTTAACTTTTGACATCCTCCTCGTGGTGGAGGAGGCATCCACCGACCTTGAAGGTTGGATCCGGACATAGTTGAAAGTCCGGCGCGTGACTATGAGCGATTATGTTGGAACTCGAGGCGGGGAAGGATTCGATTAACCTCCGGTGTAAAAGATAGGCCTTGGTCTCTTTATAAAGGGGTGAATACCAAGCGTCCTCCTACGTGACCGTTTGGGATTTGCCTACAATCGAGTCATACCAATGGGCGCGATTGTATTTGCCATGTCAGTATTGATGAGAATCACAGTGATAAGGGACACGATCTACTGCTTAACCAAAACGTGCCAAGAAACTGATCGTCGTCTCGTCGTATCTACTTTTGAAAACTCTTTTGCCCTTGTTTTGGACTCTAACTTGTATGATTTGAATGGAACTAACCTTGATTTGGCGTTATTTTCCAACAAAATTGCCATGGCGTTGTTTTATGTGCAGAAAACAACAAAAGTTCTCGGAATGACACAGAAACTCCACGGAATACCTTACAATAAATAATAAAAATCCTGTAAAGATGAAGACCGGGGGCCCCACCTGTCCATGAGGTGAGTGGGCGCCCCCGAGCGTAGCCTACCTAAATGGGCCCTGGAGACTTTCAAGCCGCCAAATCCAACTCTATATATTTGCTTCGAGGAGAAAAAAAAATAGAGAGAAGAAATCATCGCGTTTGACGATACTGAACCCGCCAGCAAGCCCTAAAACCTCTCGGGAGGCCCCGATCACAGAGTCCGTTCGGGGCTCGGGAGAGAGATTATCGCCGTCGTCGTCATCAACCATCCTCATCACCAATTTCATGATGCTCACGCCCGTCGTGAGTAATTCCATCGTAGTCTTCAGCTGGGCGGTGATGGGTTGGATGAGATTTATCATGTAATGGAGTTAGTTTTGTTGGAGGTTTGATCCTAGTATCCACTATGTTACGAGATTGATGTTGCTATGACTTTTGCTATGCTTAATGCTTGTCACTGAGGCAAAGTGCCCAGGATTTCAGATCTGAACCTATTATGTTTTTCCTTGAATATATGTGAGTTCTTGATCCTATCTTACCCAAGTCTATAGTCACCTACTATGTGTTATGGCCAGCAACCCGAGTGACAATAATCGTGACCACTCCGGTGATGACCATAGTTTGGGGAGTTCATGCTATTCACTATGTACTAATGCTTTGATACGGACTCTTTCCCTACTATTAAAGGTATATGTCTCCCTTAGTTTCCATTAGGACCCCGCTGCAGCAGGAGGATTACAGGACAAAGAAGTCATGGGAGTTCTTTTCCATAAGCACATATTACTTCATATACGGAATCTATGCCTACATTACATTGATGAATTGGAGCTAGTTCTATGTCTTACCTATGTTATGGTATTCTTTACATGTGGCGACTGACCCAAAATCGGTCAAATCTACGTATGCATACCATCCCAAGATCATCTTTGGTACTCACAGTACATCGATAAAAGTAATCAAAGTTCAATCACACTGAATATTATTACGATTCTCATATAGAGTCTTTATTACAAGGGAATAAATTAGGCTCAAAGGCCAACTCATGAGAAATAAACTACTAATCTTTGCGGAGCGTCGAGATAAAAGGTCCATCCGACTCCAAAGGGCAATGCGTAAGCGGCGGGCGTAGCCTCACTCTGATCGGATATACCTACGCAACATAAGGCGTTGCAGCCATGTAAATCATCTTTTTGAATAGTGGCACAGTCATGAAGAATAACAATAATAAAGTTACTATCACTATATGCATTTTGGCTGTGGATCTAAGTTTCATCATTTTGCGAAAACAAATTTTTCCCTACTCGATGGACTTGCTTGCAAAATTACTACAATTGTTGGTAGTTATTGAGATGGTTCCGCCAACCAATATCTCATTCCCAAATTATTAAGTCATAAACCCCTCAAATTAATTCATTAGTTTTAGTGTTGAGATTCCGAATACTTCCAAGTTCGAGGCTCAAATTGTCGTAACAGGGGACACGGCTAATCGATTAGATCTTTAACTTTCTGCAGAGGTTTACTTTCCCCATAAGAATCATTCCCTCCTTTAAAGTCTTAGCACTTCATGGTGTTTGAAGGCGGAGACCAGATAAGAGGTCTTCAAAGAGTTCTTACAGCTCTGCGGTACCCATCAATCCTACTGGTTCTTCTACATCTCGTAGTACCCGTCCGCCAGCGTCACTACTAGGGTTAACCAGCCAAAGCCCATAATGGCTTGCGGTGCTGCAGTATGCTTCGGTCATGGGGCATCCATCCTTCTCTTCGTTTTGGGTGAAGCTTTCCATGATGTCATGCACTTCTCCATGCATCCCGGCCAACCTTTGGGTTCTCGAGTGCCAAATCAGCAAATCCTCCACCCGATGGTGAATTTCAGAAGTCCATCTTGATCATTGTAGTTCATGGGGTTGTCATCATCATTGACTCTCACATCTTGCTTATGAATTTCACTCAACCAAAACCGATCTCTGAGCATAGCAAAGTAAACTACTTACGTCCGGGGTCATGGTAACAAGGGGATTGGTTCATCCTACCACATGATACTACTCAAGATTAATAACTTCAAAATTTCAACTACTGCATGCATGGTGGGGTGGTGACAATTCTAATGCACAAAAACATAGGTATAGAAAATAACATGATCAAAACTTGCCTTGCGATGATCCTCGTAAGCTAAAGATTAAGTAGTAGCAAGCTTAGCACTCCGGAAACTCTACCGAGACAAACAAATCACAATAAGCATATAGCAATAGGATCACATGGCATAACAAAAAGTAACATAACACACACAAAACAACCAAATCAAAATCCAAGGGAAAAAACTCAAGGAAAACCAACTCAAAGCCTTTTCCTACTTCAAACAATAACTAGAATAGTTTTATATAACAAAAATTTCTTAACATAACCTAATCATGGTTTTAGGTTAACTTAACGAGAAAAGGATTCACTAAGCAACTAGGAGCAAAAAGAATTAATTTAAAATCTATTATAAAACTCCTTTTAGGCTAATCCAAATTTCTATTAAGAAAAATAAAATAAAACTTTTATTTATTATAAATAAAAGTTCATCCTATTAAAGTAGACAGAAACTATCCTAGAATAATCAATCACATGTTAAAATAAATTTATTTACTAATTAAAATAATAGGAAAAGCAGTAGCTAGTTAATTAATTAGGATTAACAAGATTCTGCTTAAAACTATTTTTATTAATCCTAAAATACCCAAATTAATTTCTATGGTTTGGCAATGTCAAAATAAAGTTGGGACAAAAAGAATCATCCAAAAATAATTTTCTAACTCAAGTTATAGCAGATTTACTATTCTGACTAAAAACTAAAATAAAGCAATTTTAATTAATTTTAACATAGCTAAATATATATTCTACAGAAACTATAGAAAATTTGCAAACCAACAAAAAAATCACCTAAAATATTAAACAGAATAAAAGATATGAATTTTTCAAAAGAGAAACTATTACATTAAAAGAAAATGAAATTAAAAAAGAAAAAAGCCTAATGGGCCTAAACTACACCTTTGTCGTCAAATAACCTAACGGAACTAAGGTTAAACTAAAGGGCGGCTAAAAATAAAACCTAACTTAAAAATAAACCGTAAACTAAACCGGCCGAGCAGGTTTTTATAAAAAATACCCCTTGAGGTTCTAATCTACCGTTCATCACGCATCCGGACGGGGAGGGTTCAGCGACTTACAGGAACTCGCCCGGCTGACGGCAACTGCCGAAGTCTGGTGAGGCCTTAATCGAGAGGTCGAAATGGCAGGCGGGTCTTGAGGCGGCAGTGAGGCGCCACAGTGGAGTCGGGAGATCGGGGTGGTCTAGAGGCGGCGGCGGGCGAGAATAAGCGGCGGATGGTTGAGCTCAGCAGGCTCGTCACGAGAGAAGAGAGGAGTCAGCGAGGGGCTAGAGAGATGGGGTCTGAGGCCCAGCTTAATAGCGGGGCCTCGGCTGCCTTGGCGTCGATGGCGGATCGGGATCCGGATCGCCGAGGATCCGTGATCTGCTGTGGTGACAGCGTGGCGTGAAGTGAGGGGTGTGAAGAAACTGCCGGAAGGGAGGAGGCTCTTGGTGACCAGGCCAGTAAGGAGTTTTGGTGTGCAGGCGAGTGAGGCCGGTATTGCTGGGCGGTACCTCGGCTGGCCGGAGTGGGCATGGCCCAGGCCCAGTGGTGGGGGGTTTAATGTTGGTGGGCGAGGCACTGGTAGGCGCAGGGGAATTTCTAATTTTGATTTATTTTTTAATAAAACAAAACAGAAATAAAACAATAACTATAAATATTTTATATAGGGTATATATATACCAAAATGATCAGAGAATATTCCCTATCATTTGAACATTTTCCAAAGGCAAAATCAAACTTTATAAAATCCATTTTTTCAAATTCAAATAAAATTCAGATTTGAATCCAAAACTTTTAGCAATGTTTTCCTATGATATTTTTGGAGTGTCATGTTTACTCCTCTCATACTTTTGATCAAGTATTTATCGGGCTTAGTTTTGAAATGTTTCCCACTTGCCAAAGTTTGAATTCAAATTCAAAACTCAAAATTCTCTGAAACTTCAAATGGCATTCAAATTCAAGCAGGATGCATAGGATGCTAGCTATAATTGTAAAACATTCCAAATAGGAAATTTGGGATGTTACAAACCTACCCACCTTAAGATGAATCTAGCCCTCGAGATTGGGTTAACTAACAAATAGAGTGCGGGTGGTCTCGAAGAAGGTCTTCTTGGCGCTCCCGGTGGCTTCTTCCTCGGTGTGGTGACTCCACGGCACCTGCCAAAGGTGATGACCTTGCTGCGGTGACTCTGCTTGCAGTCTCGAGAATTGAGACGGGTTTCTCCTTGTAAGTGAGATCACTTTCAAGCTGTATGGCCTCTAGAGACCTTGTGTCTCTCAACGGAATATCGGCCATGTCGGCATGACACTTCTTGGTGAGAAACATGGAAGACATCATGAACTCCGGACAATCCTTAGGCAATTCCAACTTGTAAGCAACTTCTCCCGGACGTTCGAGGATTTTGTAGAGGCCAATGAATCAGGTGCTAACTTTCCCTTGACACCAAACCTCTTGATTCCACAGAAGTAGAGACACACGAATGTATGCTCGATCTCCCGCTTAAGTAAGTCACTTCCTTGCGCTTCTTGTCGGCATAACTCTTACTGTCTCATTGTGCTATCTTGAGCTTTATCTCGAATCAACTTGACTTTCTCTTGGAATCCTTGATAAGATCGGAACGAAAAGTGATCGATCTCAACACTATCCTGACAATGGTGTTACGCACCTCCTTCCGTATAGAGCTTGAAAGGGGCCATCTTGATTTGGATTGATAAGCTGTTGTTGTATGAGAACTCTGCGTATGGCAAATTATCATCCCAGCTAGACCCATAGTCTAGCACACAAGCTCTCAACATGTCCTCGAGATCTGGTTGACTCTCTCGGTGCATCCATACAATGCGCGGATGAAAATATGTCTTGAATTCCAGCCTCGTACCCAAAGTTTCATGCAACCTTCCAAAACTTTGAGGTTAGCTTCGTTCCTCTATCGACACGATTTTCCTCGGAACTCCATGCAGGACATCTGATCCTGGTCATGTATATCTTGGCCAACTTAGCCTTTGTATAGGTAGTCTTCACGGGAATGAAGTGAGCTACCTTGGTGAAGCGATCAACCACTACCGAGATAGAATCATAACACTGAGCAGGTCTGGGTAATCTGTGATGAAATCCATTCCAAGTTTCTCCCATTTCCAATCGGGAATCGGCAAAGGTTGAAGTAACCCTGCTGGCTTACGATGTTACGCCTTTACCGTTGACAAACGCCGCATACTTCTACGTGCGGCAATATCCTTCTTCATACACCTGTCACGAAACTTTCCTTCAAATCCGGTACATCTTGGTGTTGCTGAATTGAATAAATCACTGATGAATCATGAGCCTCTGAAGAAAATTAGCTTCACGAGTTCGGGATCATTGGGCACATAGATCGATCCTCGAACCATATAGTTCCGTGTTCATCCTTACGAAATCCTTTAGCTTTCCTTCATCCATCTTTTGCTTTATCTCATCAATTTCCTTGTCCGACTTACGGGCTTCACGAATCCTTTCGGCCAAAAGTGGACTACTTCGAGGTACAACAAATCCTCTCGGAACTATCTCCGATCGGAGATCTAAGATCATCGACTAACTCTGAGGTAATCCTCCTGCTTGTCGGAGTATTCACATAACTCTTACGGCTCAAAGCATCGGCTACAACATTAGCCTTACAGGTGGTAATGCAATCTCATGTCATAGTCCTTTATCAACTCTAGCCATCTCCTGCACACGAGGTTCAATTCCTTCTGCGTGAAAATATACTTCAAGCTCTTGTGATCTGTGTAAACATCTAGCGGTTTCCGATGAGAAATGTCTCGAGTCTTGAGTGCATGCACTACTGTTTGCTAACTCCAAATCATGTGTGGCATAATTCATCTCATGAGGTCGTAGCTATGCGGAGGCATAAGCTACAACTTTACCTTCCTGCATTAGTACTCCTCCAAGTCCTTGGCGAGAAGCGTCACAATAAACCTGGTATTCCTTGTGTATGTCGGCAAAATCAACCTTTGGGGCTGTGACCAACCGTTTCTTCAATTCCTGGCCTTCACATTCCTCGGTCCAAACATACTTGGCTTCCTTCTTCAACAGCTTCAGTCATGGGCTTGGCAATCTTGAAGTTCTCAATGAACCTCAGATAATATCCTGCAGATCGAGAAAGCTGCGGATCTCCTTGGTGAGGTGGGTGGCGCCAATGGTGGTGATTCAACCTTGGCGGGATCAATTGCTATTCCTTCTCTGAAATAACATGTCAGAGAATCCAACTTCCTTCACCAAAATTCACATTTGCTGAACTTGGCATACAACTGATGTTCTCGAAGTTTCTCGAACTAGGCGCATAAATGTTCCTTATGCTCTTCCTCGCTCTTGGAAAATCAATATATCATCGATGAACACCACGACAAACTTGTCCAGATATTCCATAAACACCTTGTTCATCAAATTCATGAAGTATCACGAGAGCATTAGTCAATCAAATGACATGACGGTATACTCATATAAACCATACACAGTAGTGAATGCTGTTTTGGGTATATCCTTTTCACGGATCTTCAGCTGATGATACCACGATGAAGATCGATCTTAGAGAATACCTTGGCTCCAACTAGCTGATCAAGCAGATCATTAATCATGGCGAGAGGTACTTGTTCTTGATGGTTACTTACGTTCAGCATACGATAATCCACAACCATCCTCAAGCTTCCATCCTTCTTCTCTACCAAAAGCTGGGGCTCCCCAAGGTGATGAGCTTGGGCGAATATATCCTTTCTCCAATAACTCATTAATTTGATCCTTGATCTCTTTCAACTCATTCGGTGGCATCCGATAAGGTCTCTTGGATATTGGGGCTGTGCTTGAGCAATAAGCTCAATCAGAAATTCAATGTCCTGTCGGTGGCAT
>JAHIAM010013976.1:0-14817 GCA_021605205.1 Aegilops longissima
TATGTCTTTATGAATGTAGATGATCTTAACCATGAGGTGTAAGGAGTATTACCAAGAGGTAATTCTGACCAAGCAAGAAATTGCACACTAGTTGCCTTTAGATTCTATGGGACCAAGCATGAAGACGAGACAATGATAATTGTAATTTTTCATATCTTGAGCTCTAAGGCTAGCAAGAATTCGGATTATACAATACTAGTCATCAACCCGTGCATCAGCATGGGCTAGCACTTCTAATATTAAATACTCCCTCCACATATTTTACTCTATATATAAGATTTATTTGTCGTAAAACAACGTAAAGTTTGACCAACTTACAGAAAAAATATCAATATTCTCAATGTGTAATCAATATCATTAAATGCGGCATGAATCTTAATTTTTATATTCTATGACTTTAGTATTGTACATGTTAATATTTTTCAATATAAATATGCTCAAACTTTATGAAGTTTGACTTCAGGCAAATCTTATATGCAGACTAAAAAGAATTATTTGGAGAAGTAGTATGTAACACTCTAGCAAATAATATATAAAAATGATTTATGCATTTCTTGATTATGCTAAGCACCATAGACTATTTTTATTTTATATTCTTGTATTAACCAATAAATTCTTAAAGAAAATCTTTCATTTGTGTGATAGATTAATCGTATTTCCTATCATATTTGTGCAAAATAAAATCATAAGAGGATTTCTTTTCAGATTAATGTGCTTGAAAGTTTATTGTACTTTCTATCCCTGCTGCACATATGTATATCACATACATAATCATTTGTTATATGAGATCTTTGTCATGCAGGATACATCCACATTATTTTTACTACAGAAATTAATGTGTATTAAAGATACTTTAATAGGTATATTTCTTATAACTTATCAGGACAAAATAAAGATATATGCAACCATACTATATTTGCAAATAATTAGCGTTAGTAATCTGCACCTGTGTAGAAACATGTTAATGTCTACATAATCGAAGTATGCATGTCAGGCAAAGTAGTTTATCTTTCAAGAGAATAGTACTAAGTTGTGCATAATAGTCCTTAGCATCTAGACTGAACTTACATGACACCACTACCTTGCTCCGGTGTCATCGGATGCAGCCAGCGTCCGGCAGCGTACATGAGGAGGTCAGTCGAGCCGCTCCATCCAATGATATTTATCTGTGTCACGCTAGAAATGCTCGTCAAGGATCGGCCTTCCCTACAGAACTGCAAGCTTCCTTGTTCGATCATTTATTAGGAGTAGTAAGAAAAGCAGTATAAACTTGAACAGGATTTAAATTTGAAAAAAGACATATAGTTGTGCAATATTAATCTAAATTTTTTGACCACATATAGTTGTGCAATATTGATCTAAATTTTTTGACCACATGGATATCCTTTACTTTGCAATATAATGGACAACATTAATATTTATAATGTTGTCTACTTACATTTGCTTTTATGTAGGACACCCATACAGTAGTACTACCAAACATGATGTGATTGAGTACTCATTACCAGGGACATTGATCGGTTTCCCCTATGCTGTCTTCACAAAAGAAACTCCGTCAATGAAAAGTAATTTCATAATTTATGTGGCCTATGTGGCCAGTTCAAGAAATCATAACTATAGTTTGATTGTCTAATTCCTAAAAAATAATTCTACTCCTCAAAATAGAATAATGAAAATAACATCCAACTTATTTCTAATATAATTTTCTCGGTTCATCATCTCCTAGATTATATCAATTAGTCCTGAGTCTTGGCTCGATGCAAATCTTTCCTTGCCAAGTGGAGCCTTTGTCATCTAGCCACCAGTCTCGACCAGCTCCACATCTGCGGTTGACAAACTTCAGCTTCAATCTCCCTTTCAAAATATACTGTCCAACTAAACATGAGAGGTATTTTGTTGTAGCATATAGAAAATAAATTAGGCCGCCTTGTGACACTTTGTGGTTCACCGATGGCCATGCAGGTGGGAAAGCACATTCAGTGACAAATAATCGTGATCGGTGCCATTGGTAGGACAGCAGGATCGAAGCGAGAGGAGGAGGCATCGGCCGTACAGATGAGTCCACACAGATTTTTGTCGGAGAATCTTTCCTTGCCAAGTGGAGCCTTTGTCATCTAGCCACCAGTCTCGACCAGCTCCACATCTGTGGTTGACAAACTTCAGCTTCAATCTCCCTTTAAAAATATACTGTCCAACTAAACATGAGAGGTATTTTGTTGTAGCATATAGAAAAATAAATTAGGCCGCCCTTGTGACACTTTGTGGTTCACCGATGGCCATGCAGGTGGGAAAGCACATTCAGTGACAAATAATCGTGATCGGCTGCCATTGGTAGGACAGCAGGATCGAAGCGAGGAGGAGGCATCGGCCGTACAGATGAGTCCACACAGATTTTTGTCGGAGAATATTTGACTGATTGAGCCATTGGGTCTAGTTTTTATTTCACGGTCAATCAGCGGATCGCGATTTTTCCATTTTTATCGTTGGATTTTTTTACATTTTATCTTTGGAGTTTTTACAGAGGCATTCCTTCTTAATTTGTGCAGCGGGTGGAGTTTTTCCTTGATTTTTGATTGACGTGAGGCTTTCCTTGTTTTATTTGGTCATGTATGTTTTGCAAGTTTTTGTAGGTAGCTTACCAAGCTGACCGCTTGGTATTAGGTCATGTATGTTTAATCTTTTATTTTGTGTATGTATGTTTTTGCAAGGTTTTATTTCACATACGTAATGAGAAGTCATTTTTGAGGTTATGTGTTTTTGGTCACGCGCATACCAAAGATCAAGTCGTATGTTTCTTTGTAAGATTTTATTTCACGCATGTGGTGAAAACTCTTTTGTAGCTTTTTTTCTGGAAAGTAACGTGGATGCTAAGGACTATTTTCCTTTGGAAGGCGTGGGCTTAATCTTCAATTATATGTACGTGGTGAGAACCCTATTTTTTCTGAGAAGTAACGTGAATGCTAAGGAATCTCTCTTTTTCTTTACGTGACTTCTATTTTTTTGTACATTTTGGTTTGATCCCTTTGGTACGTAGTGTTTTTATTTGTGCAGATGGGTGGAGGTTTAATTTTTGGTACGCAAGTTTGCTTTTTTTTAATTTCACGGGCAATCTGCCCGATCGTTGATTTTTATTTCCTTTTATCGTTGGGATTTGTTTTGGCATCTTATCGTTAGGTTTTTTATGGAAATTTTTGCTTCTTAATTTGTGGGATCTGGTAGGCACTTCCCTCTTTTTCTTACGTGAAGCTGTTTTTCTACTTAATTTGTTGGAACGGGTGGGGCCATTTCTTTTTTTACTTGTGGCTTTGGTTTTTATGTGAGTCTTTTCTTTGTTTGTTTAACAAAAGTTGTGCGTGTTAGGTGCACTTTCTATAGGACAACATCATCTACGTTACACAAGTTGTTTTTTAATCCTAATCGTAAATTTTATAATCCAACGATTTAATTAATTTTGATGATATGTATTAATGAGAGATCATAAAAGGTGCCTCCAATTCAATTTTTGAGGTTATGTGTTTTTTGGTCACGTCGCATACCAAAGATCAAGTCGTATGTTTCTTTGTAAGATTTTATTTCACGCATGTGGTGAAAACTCTTTTTGTAGCTTTTTTTTTCTGGGAAGTAACGTGGATGCTAAGGACTATTTTCTTTTGGAAGGCGTGGGCTTAATCTTCAATTATATGTACGTTGTGAGAACCCTATTTTTTCTGAGAAGTAACGTGGATGCTAAGGAATCTCTCTTTTTCTTTACGTGACTTCTATTTTTTTGTACATTTTGGTTTGATCCCTTTGGTACGTAGTGTTTTTATTTGTGCAGATGGGTGGAGGTTTAATTTTTGGTACGCAAGTTTGCTTTTTTTTTATTTCACGGGCAATCTGCCCGACCGTTGATTTTTATTTCCTTTTATCGTTTGGATTTGTTTTGGCATCTTATCGTTAGGTTTTTTATGGAAATTTTTGCTTCTTAATTTGTGGGATCCGGTAGGCACTTTCCTCTTTTTCTTACGTGAAGCTGTTTTTCTACTTAATTTGTTGGAACGGGTGGGGCCTTTTTCTTTTTTCACTTGTGGCTTTCTTTTTTTATGTGAGTCTTTTCTTTGTTTGTTTAACAAAAGTTGTACGTGTTAGGTGCACTTTTTATAGGACAACATAAACTGCGTTACGCGAAAAAAAGACATATAGTTGTGCAATATTAATCTAAATTTTTTTGACCACATATAGTTGTGCAATATTGATCTAAATTTTTTGACCACATGGATATCCTTTACTTTGCAATATAATGGACAACATTAATATTTATAATGTTGTCTACTTACATTTGCTTTTATGTAGGACACCCATACAGTAGTACTACCAAACATGATGTGATTGAGTACTCATTACCAGGGACATTGATCGGTTTCCCCTATGCTGTCTTCACAAAAGAAACTCCGTCAATGAAAAGTAATTTCATAATTTATGTGGCCTATGTGGCCAGTTCAAGAAATCATAACTATAGTTTGATTGTCTAATTCCTAAAAAATAATTCTACTCCTCAAAATAGAATAATGAAAATAACATCCAACTTATTTCTAATATAATTTTCTCGGTTCATCATCTCCTAGATTATATCAATTAGTCCTGAGTCTTGGCTCGATGCAAATCTTTCCTTGCCAAGTGGAGCCTTTGTCATCTAGCCACCAGTCTCGACCAGCTCCACATCTGCGGTTGACAAACTTCAGCTTCAATCTCCCTTTCAAAAATATACTGTCCAACTAAACATGAGAGGTATTTTTGTTGTAGCATATAGAAAAATAAATTAGGCCGCCCTTGTGACACTTTGTGGTTCACCGATGGCCATGCAGGTGGGAAAGCACATTCAGTGACAAATAATCGTGATCGCGGCCATTGGTAGGACAGCAGGATCGAAGCGAGGAGGAGGCATCGGCCGTACAGATGAGTCCACACAGATTTTTGTCGGGAGAATCTTTCCTTGCCAAGTGGAGCCTTTGTCATCTAGCCACCAGTCTCGACCAGCTCCACATCTGTGGTTGACAAACTTCAGCTTCAATCTCCCTTTAAAAAATATACTGTCCAACTAAACATGAGAGGTATTTTGTTGTAGCATATAGAAAAATAAATTAGGCCGCCTTGTGACACTTTGTGGTTCACCGATGGCCATGCAGGTGGAAAGCACATTCAGTGACAAATAATCGTGATCGGGCCATTGGTAGGACAGCAGGATCGAGCAGAGGAGGAGGCATCGGCCGTCAGATGAGTCCACACAGATTTTTGTCTGGAGAATATTTGACTGATTGAGCCATTGGGTCTAGTTTTTATTTCACGGTCAATCAGCCGGATCGCGGATTTTTTCCATTTTTATCGTTGGATTTTTTTTACATTTTATCTTTGGAGTTTTTAACAGAGGCATTCCTTCTTAATTTGTGCAGCGGTGGAGTTTTTCCTTGATTTTTGATTGACGTGAGGCTTTCCTTGTTTTATTTGGTCATGTATGTTTTGCAAGTTTTTGTAGGTAGCTTACCAAGCTGACCGCTTGGTATTAGTCATGTATGTTTAATCTTTTATTTTGTGTATGTATGTTTTTGCAAGGTTTTATTTCACATACGTAATGAGAAGTCATTTTTGAGGTTATGTGTTTTTGGTCACGTCATACCAAAGATCAAGTCGTATGTTTCTTTGTAAGATTTTATTTCACGCATGTGGTGAAAACTCTTTTGTAGCTTTTTTTCTGGAAAGTAACGTGGATGCTAAGGACTATTTTCCTTTGGAAGCGTGGGCTTAATCTTCAATTATATGTACGTGGTGAGAACCCTATTTTTCTGAGAAGTAACGTGAATGCTAAGGAATCTCTCTTTTCTTTACGTGACTTCTATTTTTTGTACATTTTGGTTTGATCCCTTTGTACGTAGTGTTTTTATTTGTGCAGATGGGTGGAGGTTTAATTTTTGATGCACTAAGTTTGCTTTTTTAATTTCACGGGCAATCTGCCCGATCGTTGATTTTTATTTCCTTTTATCGTTGGGATTTGTTTTGGCATCTTATCGTTAGGTTTTTTATGGAAATTTTTGCTTCTTAATTTGTGGGATCTGGTAGGCACTTCCCTCTTTTTCTTACGTGAAGCTGTTTTTCTACTTAATTTGTTGGAACGGGTGGGGCCATTTCTTTTTTTACTTGTGGCTTTGGTTTTTTTATGTGAGTCTTTTCTTTGTTTGTTTAACAAAAGTTGTACGTGTTAGGTGCACTTTCTATAGGACAACATCATCTGCGTTACACAAGTTGTTTTTTAATCCTAATCGTAAATTTTATAATCCAACGATTTAATTAATTTTGATGATATGTATTAATGAGAGATCATAAAAGGTGCCTCCAATTCAATTTTTGAGGTTATGTGTTTTTTGGTCACGTCGCATACCAAAGATCAAGTCGTATGTTTCTTTGTAAGATTTTATTTCACGCATGTGGTGAAAACTCTTTTTGTAGCTTTTTTTCTGGGAAGTAACGTGGATGCTAAGGACTATTTTCTTTTGGAAGGCGTGGGCTTAATCTTCAATTATATATACGTTGTGAGAACCCTATTTTTCTGAGAAGTAACGTGGATGCTAAGGAATCTCTCTTTTTCTTTACGTGACTTCTATTTTTTGTACATTTTGGTTTGATCCCTTTAGTGCGTAGTGTTTTTATTTGTGCAGATGGGTGGAGGTTTAATTTTTGGTACATAAGTTTGCTTTTTTTATTTCACGGGCAATCTGCCCGACCGTTGATTTTTATTTCCTTTTATCGTTTGGATTTGTTTTGGCATCTTATCGTTAGGTTTTTTATGGAAATTTTTGCTTCTTAATTTGTGGGATCCGGTAGGCACTTTCCTCTTTTTCTTACGTGAAGCTGTTTTTCTACTTAATTTGTTGGAACGGGTGGGGCCTTTTTCTTTTTCACTTGTGGCTTTCTTTTTTATGTGAGTCTTTTCTTTGTTTGTTTAACAAAAGTTGTACGTGTTAGGTGCACTTTTTATAGGACAACATCATCTGCGTTACGCAAGTTGTTTTTTAATCCTGGTCGTAAATTTAATAATCCAACGGTTTAATTAATTTTGATGATGTGGATTAACGAGAGATCAAAAAAGGTGCCTCCAATTAGTAAATATAAGATATAAGATTCTTGCAGAAAATAGTGATATTCTTAATGAGTGGGAAATCTCCTTTTGCTTGTCGTTCTCCTTAGATGCTATATATTGTCACCTTTGAATAAATAATTTACCATCTAACATTTAAAGGTCGTGTGTATTCCACTTTTATACCAGATGTAAATTATTACTATACTTACTAATTCTAAAGAGTGTGTTTTCTTGACCTTGTAATTTTGTTGTCAAACAAGAACATGTAGTTAAGAAATTTCATTGTTGGAAGTTTGCACATATGTTTTTCAGTGATTGTATATAAGTGTCCTCATCCGACAACCTATGTTTAGCAAATAGAGTAATTACAACCTTCAATAGTGCTTAGCATATTTTTAGCCAACACATGCTTACGGATTATCTATTCTTTATATATGTTTGGAGTATTTGCATGCGTTTTAGTAACACATGACCTTTCATATTGTTGCATAATAATGGAAGTCTATGTTAAATAGAACCGTTAATTAATTATTACCGTGAAGTATTGTATTGCATTCATCAAAAAAAATTGTCTAAAATTGCACTGACACATGTTCTCGGCTGTGCCCGTGGAATGAAGGGTGGCCTACGAATGACATTAATGAAAAACACGATTTTTCTTTAGAGGACATGATAGATGGTTCCGCTTTGATCCCACGTGCATCTATATAAGGAGTTCTCGTACCCTCCTTCGAAACACAACTCATATCTTGATCAAGATCAATATATTAGGACAGATACTTCTAGTTGTATGATTCATTTGTAGGGCTCGGGTAGCTGGGAGTGAGGTATGTCCATTTTGTATTTCAAACTTAATCCTATTATCAGGATGTTATTTAGTTTCAGATTTTTTGGAAAGTGGTTGTTACATTTTCTAATTTAAATTATTAACTTGTGAACAAGCCAAACCCTTCTAAGTAGAGAAAACTTATTGGTTTACTTATTATATACTTTGACTTTGGTATCATAAATACAGGCTATATGTTGGTTTTATTGTTCACAAACAGTAACACATGATGTCCCAAACTTTGCAATTGGCAAATACACAAATTTACACGCATATATGGATCACTTCAGCAACAACAGGTGTCACTTTCTGTTTACGAGGAAAGAAATTGGTTCCAATTAAACATGTGCCACTTTTAATTTATGAAATTCTTACAGCATATATTTGGTAGAATGTAGCCTCAAAGTTTTTTAAATTTAATTTTACAACTATCGAATCTTTTAGTTCATCCAAAAGTTGTCATCAGTATCCTTACTATAAAAAATCCATGCGCATTTATTCAAAATTTGGAATAGAGATGTAAATGGATATCCATGACCACCTATGGGACCGGCGGCCCTTGCTAGTTCGGTGGGGGGCGTCGCGTTGCACAAAAGCAGTTCAGCGCAGCGGCACGCACAAAAAGCACACGAGCAATTTACCCAGGTTAGACGCCGTGAGGCGTAAGACCCTACTCCTGCTTTGGTGGATTGATGGTGGAATGGAAGTGGTGGTCGTAGTACACTTGCCCGGCAAGAGCTACCTGATGACTATGACTGTGTGGTGGCTTGGGTTTGTCCAGTTTCCAACCCTCTAACCCTCTCCTACGAGTGCCATGGGCCTCCTTTTATAGATTAAGGGTTCACCACGGTGGCAAAGTGGTCATTATCCACGGATATGATAGCAAGCAATGTTATCATACCTAACTCTGGGCTGACGGGCGCATTAAATGCACCGCTTAGTGTCACATCACGGCTGCTCGGCAAGGCCTGCGGGCTTGTCTTGCCAGCTCCGCATCTATTCCCTTGACACGTCGTAAGGCGGTGTCATCTGTGGGTTTCTTCTGTAGGAGATGGCTGCCATGTGGCAAATGTTGCCACTTAATCATCTTGCCGCTTGACACGCCTGATTGCGATGTGGGTCGTCTTGCGTGATTGGCGAGGTGGTTCAGCCACCGCAAGCCCCGCAGGTCCTGTCCGGGGTCTTGGTTTCTTACTTCGGTGGTAACTCGGCCCCTTGCCGCTCGCCACCCGGCAAGGGAGGCCCTTTCCTTGCAGGTACCTTGTTCTCCTGGCTCGTCCTTGGTTTCTCTGGGATGCATGTTGGTTCTCCAAATCTCTTGGCTCTTCAGTCTATGTCTTGAGCTAGTGCTTCAATCTTGATCTTGTGCATGTACACGGTTGGTCAACATACCCGGGTCTGTTGCACCGGCAGAAGCCCGGCCTGCCCGAGCGTGATCGGAGCATCGTCGAGTAGGGCCTAATAAGTCGCAGCAGGGCTGTTGAAGGGTTGGCCCTTTGAAGTTTTCCATTGCTGCTTCATCAATCTTGATTCGGGCGGTTTCAAGTTCTCCGTGCGTGGCGTAAAGTCGATAGTGGTGGGGCCGTGGTAGCGGCGGCCTGTGAATGACTTTAAGCACGGGTGGAAACTACCAAATTACTCTTCCCACGCGCTCTTATCCTTGGTCACGTATGTTGCATGCATCGCGGTAGGTAATCGGAGGTGCGTGTCCGAGGCGAGCATCTTGAAGAGGGCCCTTTGTCTTGAATTGGCGGAGGAGGGTGGTGGTCGCCCATTGATGGGCGTTCCTTCCGCCTGCCTATAAAAGGAGGGTCGGAGGAAGCGGAGTCATCCACCTCTGCATCCCTCTTCTTCTTTTCTAGTCCGCTGCTTCTTCTGGTGATGTCGAAGGGAAGGGCCCGGGGCCAGCCCCTAGGCTCCTGCTTGGGATTTCCCTTGGATCTGAGAGGAAGGTTCAGGCGACGCGGCGTTCAGGCCGGGAGTTGCAATCCCGGCGCATCTTTCGCTGTATCGCCCATAGCTTTGACCTTAGTGAGAGGGATGCGGTTGGCACCATGCAGCTTGAGGCGAGCACGGTGCATGGTAGCCGATCGCTCCTTGTTCTTCTTCTTCAGTGGCGCCGAGAGTCACGGAGTTACTCGCTGCTGATGGGGACGAACTGGCTCCCCAGGGTGTGGCCGCCTCGTCGATCAGGAGGCTCCTTGCTTTCTCATCGTCTTCAAGGCGTGCGGTAACTTCCGCGCCGGCTCTGGGAGCGACCATGCTCTCTGTGGAAGAGTATAGGGAGCATGGTGTCCTCTGGCGATCGCGTCGAGTCTTGGTGGTATTGATGTGGACGGGCGGCAACCCACGAGCGCGTCAAGAATGGGGACGACCTTTCGGTGAGTCGTGTTTGCCGGTGACTCCGTGCCTCCCGTCGGTCCTCCGGCAGCGTCACCATCAACGCCTGCCTCCGTTTCTTCCTCCTTCTTTGGGAGCAGCGCCGTCCGATCTGAGGCGCCTAATCCCAGCTGTGCCCGCCTCAAACCCCCCTCGACCTCTCTCTATGAGGGATGGACAGGGGCAAAGGCGTAACGGGGCACTTATCTTTTTTCAATCTTAAACTTGCCAGCAATTGCCAAATTTTAATTCAAATAATGTAATCTCTCCAGTCCATCTTTGTATTCTATAATGCTTGTACTTGTAACTGCATATGAATGAAAAGGATGAACCTTGCTAGGAACCCGTGTATGTATGCGTCCATGCGAGGCGAAGTGCCTCTTTAATAGAATAAATGAGTTTTCCCGGCAGGATATCCTGCCGCATCCTCTTATCTGCGGAGAACCATGTCGCCGGGGAAGCAGAGGAGGGCCAACCGCCCGCAACTCCTTTTTCTCGAAGGCTACTATGACCACCCACGACCGAGCGGCGTTCGAGTCACAGGTGGGAGCACCTAAGTTTCAGAGAGAGAGGCGAGGTTTTCTCATGCAAAGTTGTAGCTTTACAAAATACTAATGGACAAGAGGTGAACTCATCTGTTTGGCTTGTCGGGGATCATTGTGTCGTGCAATCTTCTCGTCCCTTGTCGAAGCCAGATTCATGGCAAGAACCTGCAAGTCCATGTAGATGAGAATGAATGCTGGATGCAATCCTATCTATATGCATATGCAAATGCTCATGAAATGCTTATGAAGTGATCTGGGTGTGCTCGTGGATGCATGAAATCTTAGTTGGGGGCCCCTTCAGCTTCTTTATTTTCTCTTACATGGGGTCATCGCCCGGCTTGTACAAGGGGTTACATGCAACCGGCAAGGCCATGTACAATGGTGGCTGCAGGCAGGCCCGGCAGCCTCTGCTTCTGGTAGAACTTACGGAGATGCTCAATATTCCATGAGTTTTGCAATGGTGTGCCATCTCCGGTCTCAGACGGACTGTGCGGTATGGTGACTCGTACTACTGGTAAGGGCCTTCCCCTTCGGTGATAACTTGTGTGTACCCTTGGCGGACTGAATGCGCCTAAGGACAAGGTCACCTTCCTCAAAATACTGAGCACGAACCTCTGCGGCTGCGATAGCGGCGCAGGGCTTGCTGATAGCATGCAGCATGCATAGCGGCCGGAGGCGGTTCTCCTCAAGTAGCACAGCGTCGTCACGCGGTGCTGATCTTGCTCTACTTCATCGTGAGGCAAGCACCCGAGGAGACCCGTAGATGAGTTCTGTGGGGATAACTGCTTCGCCCGTGACCAGGGAGAAGGAGTCTGCCCGGTAGCTCGATTAGGTGTCGTTTGAGGATCAAAGAACTACCGCAGCTCCTCGATCCACCGCTGATGTGCTACGCAGCGATCAAAAGTTCTTGTCTTGAGTCCACAAAGCACTTCAGCGTTAGCCCTCTCGGCTTGTCCATTGCTCTGGGTTCTGCCACATAGCGAGTGAGATCTTGCATCCGAGGGCTTGAACATATTGTATGAAGGCGTGGCTCGTGAACTGGGTGTCGTTGTTAGTGATGATCCTTGCGGAACTCCAAGCGACACACCAATTCTTTCAAGAACTTGATAGCTGACTGGCAGTCACCTTCCTCACGACAGTCACTTCCGGCCACTTTGTAAACTTGTCGATGGCGAACAAGAATTCAAAGCCCATGATTGCTTTCGGGGAAGGGGCCGAGGATATTGAGCCCAGGCGAAAATGGCCATGACAAAGGGATTGTTTGTAAAGCTTGGGAAGGCAGGTGTGTTCTCTTGGAATGGAACTGGCAGGCTTCACATGTCGTGCGAGCTCAAGCTGCATCTTGGAGGGCTGTGGGCCAATAGAATCCTTGCGGAATGCTTTCCCAACTGATGCCCTTGATCCAATGTGTGAGCCAGCAGTTCCTTCCCATCCTCCCGCAGACACACTTCAATTTCACGTTGTTGGGCCTCCTTCTATCTGAGTGTTATCGACAACTGATACATCTGGCCCTCCGGCTACTTTCTCACAAATGCAGGTGCGAGGATTTCTCTGGTTTGGAGGAAGCGGACGATGTACCTTGCCCAAGTTGGAGCACAGGGCTCGCAGCGAGACTAGCGGCACCTCCTCGGCTGCGGGAGCACCAGCCTCGTCTGTGAGGTCCATAGGCCCGCGAGAGGGGTGGTCCGGCAGGCTAGAGGACTTGTTTCCGCAGGGTCTGCGGAGCGTGCTCGATAGGGAGAGGCTTACCGTAGTCCAACTTTCTCCTTTTCAGGCCATTGTGACTGGTAACACGGAGGGTCGAGAGAGATGGAGAACAAAGTTCCTGGTTCCACAGGAAGCTTTTGCGTCACACTGGATAGGTGATCAGCTATGTTGTTTGCTTCGGCGGCACGGCGACGAATGCGCTCTATTTGCAAACGATCAAAGTGCTCCTCCAATCTCCTCACTTCCTCAACGCATGCTTCCATCAATGGGCTTTGCTAATCATTGTTTACTTGTCTCACCACTAACTGTGAATCTCGTGGGATGATCAATTTCTTGATTTTCCCAATTCTGCTGCAATCCGAGCCCGGCAAGGAGCCCTTCATAATATGTTGTATTGTTGGTGGCTTCTTCCGTGCAAAGTGCATTTGGATGGCGTGCTTCAAGTGCTCCCGGAGGCAACGAAGCACGCCAGCTCCTGCACCTTGTAGGAAAAAGCACCATTGAAATACATAATCCGTTCTTGGGTGATTCCTTGCGGGAGAGCTGTTTCTGTTGCTTCCACATCGGGTTGGCGTTCATTCTGCAATAAAGTCTGCCAATGCCCTGCTCTAAATGGTTGACGTGCTCTCAAACTTCAAACCAAAGCTGGATAACTCCAAAGCCCACTCCATTATTCTGCGATAGCCTCCGGTTTAAGTATCCTCTGCAATGGAAAGCGAGTAACAACCGTGATCTCATAGGCTTGGAAGTAGTGGCGCGATTTCCTTGAGGCCATGATGAGGCCAAAGATCAATTTTGCACACCGAGTACCTCGACCTAGCTCCTTGTAACAAGGAGCGGAAATAACTGGCGCTACACCACTTTCTTCCTTGCCGCCTCCTTGGGGCTACTCTCATTGTCGTGCTCACTGTTGTCATGTTCCTCTGCTGACTCTGTCATGATCTGGCCACTTCTGCATCTTCTGCTTCCGCTGCACCAAAGCTGCATTAACCACTTGGTTGGTTGCCGCCAAGTAGACAACAACGGCTCTCCGGGTTTGGGCGCAACCGGTGAGCCATGATGACACGTAGGTCTTCAACTCTTGCAAGGTTGTTTACGCTTTTGGGGTCCATTTTATTGGCCCTGCCTTCTTCAAAATTTTGAAGAACGACAAAGGCACGCTCAATGGATTTGGAGATGAATCTTCTTAAGCGGCAACGCATCCCGTCGAGCGCCTTACATCCTTGGCTGTCCTTGGCGCTCGGATCTGCTCAATGGCCTTGATCTTGTCGGGTTGGCTTCAATCCCCGGTGGGACACGAAGAATCCAAGTAGCTTGCTGGAGGAACACCGAATCGCACTTCTCGGGTTAAGCTTCAAGTTGATCTTGTGAAAATTAGCAAATGTTTCCTTAAAATCTTGGATAAGGGTGGCCTTATCCTTGGTCTTGACCACAGTGTCATCCATATAAGCTTCTATGTTTACGTGTAGTTGTGGTTCAAAACCAATCTGGACTGCTCTTGCAAAAGTAGACCCGGGCTCTTCAATCCAAAATGCATGCGGACAAAATAGTATGTACCACATGGAGTGATGAATGATGTTTTCTCCTCATCTTCTTTGGACATGACGATCTGGTGATATCCGAGATCGCATCCAGGAAGGAGAGCAAATCACAACCAAGTGGAATCCACAATCTGATCAATGCAGCAAGGGAATGGGTCCTTGGGCAAGCCTTGTTGAGGTCAATGAAATCAATGCAAAGTCTCCATTTCCAATTCGCCTTCCGAATTACCACTGGGTTCGCCAACCATGTAGGGTGGAATACTCCTCTGACCAATCCAGCTGCCTCTAACTTCTTGATCTCCTCGGCAATGAACTACTGTCGCTTGATACGTCCATTTTGCATCATGCTTTTATATCAATATTTATTGCATTATGGGCTGTTATTACACATTATGTCACAATACTTATGCCTTTTCTCTCTTATTTTACAAGGTTTACATGAAGAGAGAGAATGCCGGCAGCTAGAATTCTGGGTTGGAAAAGGAGCAAATATTAGAGACCTATTCTGCACAAGTCCAAAAGTCCTGAAACTCCATGAAAGTACCTTTTGGAATATACTAAAGATATTAGGCGAAGAAAGCACGGAGGGGGCCACCCACCGTCCACGAGGTGGAAGGCGTTAATCGGAGTAATGGGCCACGGGTAGGCAAACCCGAGCCCGGACCTTTCAAGATATCGGGCAGGCTGCCCCTCAAGACCCCAAAGACG
>JAHIAM010013979.1:0-19537 GCA_021605205.1 Aegilops longissima
ATTTTTTCATCAACCCTTAATCAAGTGGCTTCTCACCTTAATGGGCGTGTTATGTTGCTTTTGGAATTCATTCGTTCATCCTTGTTGAATTTTTTGTGAAGACTATATGTTGCAATTTCTATCCGTTGATTCAACTTGTCTTCTTCATCAAGTGCTCGGATGTCACCCTCTTGGGATGGCTCATAGCAGTCGTCGAATCCGGAGCGTGATGATGGGAATCGTCGAACCCTCCACCTCCACCTCCGCCTCCGGAGCATGGCAGAATATCATGGCAGCCACCAATGCCAATGCTCGGATGTTTAGCAACTCTTGCAAGAAGCGTACCCGGGGCAAGGCAGTCAGGAAATCAAGGTCAAGGCAACAACCAGCCGCACTTTGCTACCCTCGATCGGTTCCTCGCTAATCAGCGAAGTCTTTCGTTTTACGTAGCGAGGCCACAGGCGACGATTGGCTTGTGGACATCGCAAACATTTTGAATGTAGCAATGTCGAGACCGAGGACTTTGTCAAGTTTGCGTCGTTTCAACTCAAGGACCAAGCTCTTTGAGTGGTACCCGGCAATACAAAGATTCGAGAGGAGGTCGTGTCATTACAGGATGAGTTCGCCGAGACTTGAGCTCACCACATTCGAAAAGTGTTGTTGAGAGCAAGCGTGAGGAGTTCGCAATCTCAAGCAAGGCAACATGTACGTTATCAATACAATATCCAGTTCGAGCTTCGCTAACCCGCTAAGCAAGGCGTCCACGATGAAAAGAGTATGATCTATCAATTGGAGGTGGCCTCGGAGAAGATCTGCAATTAGCTCTTGTGCTTTTGAGCGGAAAAGTATGATGAATTCTACAACATGCCTTTGAAGCAAGAAGCTGCCCAGCTCAAATGTGAGGCTTCTAAGAAGAATCGGGGATGCAGTCCGATCTTCTTCTTCCTCTCAAGTGGCGCTAAGCGGAAGTTCTACCTTCCTCCTCCTCCTTCCGTCGGCCTTATCGTGAGAAGAACTTCGGTGGTCATGGATCTTCCCACCCGCCCAACCGGGCTATCAGAACAAGTCTAATTCTCAAGCTCCAAAGTCAAATGCTCCTTACCGTCGCTCTCGGAGGTGACTTGCAACAAATGTCGGAAAAGGTCACTATCGAACAAGTGCTTCAACCAAAGGCACCTTCCGCCTCCTCCTCTGTGAAATCTTCCGCAATGCGTTGGTCAAGCATAATCCCAAGTTTGCAAAGGTGAACATGATGAATGCAGCAGCGAGAGAGATTCTTCAGATGTGATCATGGGTAATCTTCTGTTAATGATATTCACGCAAAAGTTCTTTTTGACCTTGGTGCATCGCTTAGTTTCATCTCTAAACCATTTGCATCTAAGCATGAGTTGTCTTTCCAAGATTTGCCTAGACCATTAGCAGTTGTCTCTCGGGTAAATGCATGAGCATAAGCTACATGGTTCGGATGTTTCTATCAAGATGGGCGACTATAGATTTCTCGCTAAACCAATTGTCCTTGGGAACTCGGATATTGATCTTATTCTCGGGATGGGTGGCTTTCTCGGCACAAAGCTCAGCTTGATTGTGCTGCCGGGGAAATTCAATTGACTCACTCTTCTAATGATGTGATCATCTATGCCGCTCGTGATGAAACCATTGGTTGTTTTCTCTCAATGAGAAGGCGAATTGGATGCTATCTCGATTCGATCGTTTGTGAGTACCAAGATGTCTTTCGGAAGAGCTTCCGGGAATGCCTCCTCACGGCGGTTGAATTAGTTATCGATCTTGAGCACGGCGAACCCGTTTGCAGCGTCCATACAAGCTTGGACCTAATGAGATGAAGGAATTGAAGAAGCAGCTCGATGAACAAGAGCGTCGGGTTTGATCAGACCGAGTTCATATCCTTGGGGTTGTGGTGTTCTTTTGTCCGGAAGAAGGATGCGCGGACCGACTTTCGTCGATTACCGTCCATTGAATAAGAAGACAATCAAGAACAAGTATCCACTTCCCAACATCAATGAGCTTTTGAGCAACTCAAAGGTGCTAAAGTGTTCTCCAAGCTTGACCTTCGTATGGGTTATCATCAAATTCACATTCGTGAACAAGATATTCCCAAGACAGCATTGAACAAGCTTTGGTTCTTATGAATATCTTGTCATGTCTTTCGGCCTTGTCAATGCTCCTCAACATTCTCTCGGATGATGAACTTCATCTTCAACCCCTACAAATGAATTCGTCTTGGTCTATCTCGATGATATTTTGGTCTTCTCCAAGAATAAGAAGGATCATGCCAAACATTTGCGATTGGTGCTCGACAAGCTCGAGTATCAATTCTGTCTGAGTTTTCCAAATGTGAATTTTGGCTTGATGAAGTGCTTTATCTTGGTCATATCATCTCCGCCAAGGGCATCGTTTAATTCCGAGAATGTACGGTTGTGAATTGGAACCTCCTCGAGAATGTCAAGCAGCTCATGATTTTCTTGGTCTTGCAAGCTATTGCGAAGATTCGTTGAGAACTTCTCTAAGATTGCAAAGCCTCTTTCCAACCTCCTCCGAAGCATGTCAAGTATATACGGTCTCCACAGAGTGTGCGTTGCTTTCAATACTCTCAAGAAACTCGTCACAGCTCTGTCTTGACTCCTCTGATGAATCCAAGCCATTTGAAGTTTTACGTGATGCTTCTCTTCAAGGTCTCGGTCTTTGTGTTAATGCAAGAAAGAGTTGTGGCCTATACCTCTCGCGGTGAAGCCATGAAAAGAACTACCCCACTCACGATCTTGAGTTGGCGGCGATTGTCCATGCATTAATAACTTGGAACATCTCTTGTTGGGAAGGAAAGTGGACATATTCACCGATCACAAGAGTCTCAAGTATATCTTCACTCAACCCAACCTCAACCTCGAGGCAAACTTGATGGGTCGAAATGATTCAAAGTACAACCCAAGTATTGAATATACTCGGGCAAGGTCAATGTGATTGCGGATGCTTTGAGCGGAAGGCTTCTTGCAGCAGTTTAATCCTCAAGCCCTTCAACGGATCTTTGTGAAGCTTTCCATAAGCTGAATCTTCAAGTTGTTCCTCAAGGTTTTCTTGCCAACCTCATAGTCTCTCCTACTTTGGAAGACCAAATTCGTGAGCTCAACTCACGGATACCATGGTGAAAAAGGGAAGCTGGTATCGACAAGGGCATTTCAAATACAAGTGCTTCCACGTTGATGACAAAGATACTCTTTTCTTGAGGACGGATTGTGGTTCTAAGGGTGATCTCGTAAAGTCATTATGAAGGAGGCACACAATTACGCTTCTATCCATTCATCACGGAAATGCGAAGATGTACCATGACCTCAAGCGATCATATTGGTGGACTCGAATGGCGAAATTGCTCAATTAGTGAATGAGTGTGATGTCTGCGGAAGAGTGAAAGCAGAACACCAAAGACCAGTGCTCTCCTCCAACCTCTTGCTATTCGAGAATGGAAGTTTGATCATATTGAAATGGACTTTGTACTGGATTTCCTAAGTCAAGCGTGGAAATGATGCTATCTTCGTTGTCATTGACAAGCTTACTAAAGTGGCTCATTTTCTTCCTATCAAAGAATCTATCACAGCAGCTCGGTTGGCGAGCTATACACATCGAGTTGTCTCCTTGCGGCATTCCACAATTGATCTCTTGATTGTGGCAGCATCTTTACCTCAAGTTTTGGGATTCCTTCGAAGGCCATGGGCACCAACATTCGTTTCACCACTTTCCATCCTCAAACAAGTGGCCAAGTCGGCGAGTCATTCAAATCCTTGAAGATATGCTCGGGGCTTGTGTCATTTCCCGGTATGAAATGGGAAGATTGTCTTCCATATGCGAGTTCTCCTACAACAACAGCTTCC
The DNA here is from genome assembly GCA_021605205.1 of Aegilops longissima. Lineage (NCBI taxonomy): Eukaryota > Viridiplantae > Streptophyta > Magnoliopsida > Poales > Poaceae > Aegilops > Aegilops longissima. The sequence goes on from JAHIAM010013979.1 coordinate 3,861, forward strand.
AAGCGAGTTCGGGCAAGGCCCCATTGAAATTCTCTATGGCAAAAGTGCGTACTCCTCTCAATTGAGTGCAGGAGCAGGTGAGCGCCAACTTCTTGCAGCGACTTGATCCGAAGCGAAGAAATGTGCAAAGTCATTAGTAAGAATCTCAAAGCGCATAATCGCCGGAAGAGCTATTATGATGACAAGCACCGTGATGTGGCTTTTGAAATCGGAGACCATGTCTACCTCGCGTCTCTCAATGAAAGGCACTCGTAACCCGGTATCAAGGAAGCTTGCCCCTAGATCGTGGGTCCTTTCAAGATCATTGGCAAAAGGCGATTTAGCCTATCAGCGAGCTTCCGTCCAACTTAGCGAGCGTGCGATGTGTTTCCGTGTCACAACCGCAAGTGCTTCAAGACTCTGGCGCACTATCAACCGAAGAAATTGACCTTCAGAAGATCTCTCTTATCATGAGCACCCCATTGCTATTCTTGAAGAACGGCAAGACTCAACAAGTCAATCAAATTCCTGAAAGTGAAGTGGTCACACCATTCCGACCAGAAGCCACACAGGGGCCGAGGATCACCTCAGTTCTGAATATCAGGGTTCTTTCGGTCCTAGATCTGGGCGAGATCCTCTTGTAGTGGTGGAGTGTTGTAACACCCGGATGTAACTTTCCATATTTGTAACTCCAACTCTTGCCATTTCGGCATTGTGATATGATATTCCCTCCGTGGTTGGGTTTTCTTCATTTTGCATTTTGTCCATGTCATGCATTTCATATCATGTCATCATGTGCATCGCATTTGCATACGTGTTAATCTCATGATTCGAGCATTTTCCCGTTGTCCGTTTTGCAATCCGGCACTCCTATGTTCCCGCGTCCCCTTTTGCATTTTTCCGTGGCGGGTACTAAACTTTCTCGGAATGGACGAGGTTTGTCAAGTGGCCTTGGTACACCACGGTGACCACTGTCAAGTTTGGTCACTTGGAGCTCGTTTGGTACTCAGCAGTTAACCGCACTCTCGCAAAGGCCTCTTTTAAGTTGCAGCCCAACACCCCTCAAAATAGTCCAATAACCCATCTAAGTCACTACCATGCTCTCCGTCGTCGGATCATGATCGTGTGGTAACCGCACCTCATTTGGAGCTTCCTAGCTCCTTCTACCTATAAAACACCCCATTTCCAAATTCGGATCACTCCACCCTAACCTAGCCAGCTCCTCTCCCCCGGGCGTGTCCGATTCGGGCGGACACGTCCGCCCGCCGCCCGAACCAGCGGAACCGCCCCTGTAACCGGGCACGCCTTGTAGCGCCGCCGAACCCAGCCCGGCCCCAGACCCATCTGCGCCAGCGCCTCCGCCCTCCCCAGCCCGCCGCCCGCCTGCCCCCGCGCCCGCTTCGCCAGCTCCCGCCCAGCCGCCTCGCGCCCGCCGCCCGTCGCCCGCCGCCCGGCCTTGGCCGCCGCCCGCGCCGCCCCTCCTGCAGTGCCCGGCCCGTCGGCCGCCGCCCGGCCTCCTCCCCTCCCCGAGCTCCCACTCCGGCGCCTCCGGCGCCGCCTCGATCGGATCTGGATCCGAAGATCCTGGCAGTTGACTTTCTTCCCCACCCCTTGAAATCGCCTAAGTCTTTATTTACGTGATAATTTGTTGCATTTCCATCGTGCCATAACTTTCTTTCGTTGCTCCGTTTAAGTGCGTGTAATATGTCAAAATGTTAGCCTCGATGAGTAGATCATTTCATCTCATTGCATCATTTTCATTTGAGCTCATCTTGATGCCCGAAATGCTGTTAGAAGAGGGCTATGTGATGTTAGTTTCTTTTCTTAACAGAACATGCACTTTTCATTTTTCCATGATTGATGTGTGCACCCTATGAATTTGAGTCCTACATGTGTTTTGTAATATGCCATGCCGTCTTTCCAGGGTGTATGCCATGTATTTTTGTGATCTCTGTGGTGACTAGCACAAGCATGCAAACTAGGCCTCATGATTTTCTTGATTTCATTCCTGTTTTCTTGATATTTTCATGCCATATTAACTTGATGCTACCGAGAGATCCATGCATATTTTGAGATACTTGATGAGGATGTTTTGAACATATGGTTATTCTCTATCCATCCATGCCTTTGTTTGCAATTATAGAGTGCCATAGCTTGAGTCAATCGAGCTCTACTTTTGCTATAAAATGTTTCTGGCAGATTGTTTACATGTCATTCAATTTTGCCAAGGTTGTTGTAGTTGATCTGTATGCTATGATGTTGTTCTTGCCATGTATAACTTCTATGCCATGTCTTCTTGATGGATGTATGATTATTTTATCATGTAATGCTCTGTAGTGAGTGCATCGAGCTCGAAGATGCCTACTTATTATCTGTTTTTGTCATGCCATTCTTTGAATCTATTATGAAACTTGCTATATTGACATGGGTGTTATTATATTTTACGATCCTTTTTGGCTCATGGTCAGTAAGGGACTTTTGTTCTATGCTTTGATTAGATTCATGCCATGCCTTGTTTTGCTATTATAAATTCCTGTCATGTTGTTTCTTGCTCTGAACATTGCTTCTGATGCTGATTTTGCCATGTTCGATAATTTCACTAACTGTGAGGCTGATATATTTTCACTTTTGCCATGCTTGTTTGGACCTGTTATGTTGTGATTTAGCCGTATCTCAGTGTTCATCTTTTGTCAAGCATCTTGAGTAGATCACTGCCATATACTTTGTTGAGTACGTTTGGGTGCGATAGCTTAATTCCTTGTTGCTTGCTATGTGGCATCATCTTTGTTAATGGCAGTTGTGCCATTCTTGTTTCTTGTCATTTGCAAACCGTGCATCCGATTCGGTGATCTTTATATCGATTTAGACCGAAATCATCTCATCTTTCAGCGGCATACTTGGTTTGCCAAGTTGATGCCTGGTTCATCATTTTCTTCGAACGCTGTCGCATTGCATATCATCCATATCATGCCATATATTGCATCATGTTGCTTGTGCATTGCACGTGATTTATTGTGGTTCCTTTGTTTGTGTTCTTGCTTTGGGTAGAGCCGGAGGCAGTCGTGAGCGAGGAACCTGTTGAAGCGCTTACGAGGATCAAGCTTTCGACAACTCGAGAACTTCTTGAGCAAGATGACCATACCCTCGAAATCACTTCTATCTTTGCTATGCTAGATGCTGCGCTCTTTTGCTATGCCTATGCTCGATGCCTATCACTTGCTTATCATGCCTCCCATATTGCCATGTCAAACCTCTAACCATCCTTTCTAGCAAACCGTTGATTGGCTATGTTACGCTTTGCTCGGCCCCTCTTATAAGCGTTGCTAGTTGCGGTGAAGATGAAGTTTGTTCCTTGTTGGAACATGGAGATGTGTTCCTTTTGGAACATGTTTACTTTTGGGGATATCACAATATATCTGCTATAATTAATGCATCTATATACTTGGTAAAGGGTGGAAGGCTCGGCCTTATGCCGTGTTTTGTTCCACTCTTATGCCCTAGTTTCCGTCATACGGTGTTATGTTCCTTGATTTAGCGTTCCTTACGGTTGGGTGATTTATGGGACCCTCTTGACAGTTAGCTTTGAATAAGACTCCTCCAGCAAGGCCCAACTTTGGTTTTACCATTTGCCACCTAAGCCTTTTCCCCTGGTTTCGCGAGCCGAGGTCATCTTTATTTTAACCCGGGCAGTTCTCCTCGAGTCTTGGTCCAACCTGTCGACCGCGGTGTGCATCAGGGCAACTCTGAGATGGCCTATCGGAGCTTGGACAATCCGGTGTGCCACGAGCGAGATATGTGCAGCTCCTGCTCGGGTTTGTCGGCACATTCGGCGGCTTCTGGTCTTGTTTATTCTTTGTCGAAATGTCTTGTAGTCAGGATTCGAGGCTGATCGGGTCTTCGGTGAAGGAATATCCTTCGTTGACCGTGAGAGCTTATAATGGGCTAAGTTGGGACACCCGCAAGGTATTATCTTTGAAAGCCGTGCCCTTGATTTATGAGGCGGATGGGAATTTGTTAATGTCGGTTGTAGAAAACCGAAGCTGATCTTAATTAAAATACACATTAACGCGTGTGTAACCGTGATGGTCTCTTCTCGGTGGAGTCCGGAAGTGAACACGGTGTTGGAGTTATGTTTGCCGTAAGTAGTTCAGGATCACTTCTTGATGGCTACTAGCTTCACGACCGTGCCTTGCTTCTCTTCTCGCTCTCTTTTTGCGAATGTAGCCACCATATATGCTGAGTAAACGCGCAGCTCCACCTCACAACTCTGTCCTTCCTATAAGCTTAAATAGTCTTGATCTCGGTTGTGAGATTTACGAGTCCCGTGACTCCAGATTCTACAAAACAGTTGCAGGTGCCGGCGATGCGGTCAGGTGGCGCTGAGCTCAAGTGGGAGTTCGAGCGAGGCGTGGTCGTTACTATGTCTTTTCACGATGATCGATAGTGGAGCCAGTTGGGGCGATCGGGGATCGTGTAGCATTTGGGGTATCTTCTTTATTTTGGTTCCGTGGTGGACCTTGAGTGTAATCTGAATGATGGATGTTTATTTATGCATTGTGTGAAGTGGCATGTAAGCCAACTATGTATCTCTTTCCCTTATGTATTACATGGGTTGTGTGAAGATTACCTCACTTGCGACATTGCTTTCAATGCGGTTATGCCTCTAAGTCGTGCCCGACCGTGGGAGATATAGCACGCGTCGAGTACACGCCACCGCGCCACCATGCGCCCGTCGCCGAAACTTGGGGATACCGCGGCGTCTGCGCGCCTCGGCTTCTCCACGAGATCCGGTTCCGTGGGATGTTCCTCGGCCTCGGCAATTTCAACACCGCCAGCGAGGCGCCCAGCGCGTATATGGCGGCGTGGCGCCTCCGGTGGCCTCATAGAACATTGAACTTCCCCAGCGTGTCGGCGAGTAAGCGCGGAGCTTGCGCTTGCGCGGCTTAGCACAAGCGAGGATCATCGCGACAGCGGAGCGGGAGCACCGTCTCGGCATCGCCGAGATGGGCGAAAACCATGGCGCTGTGGTGCCAACACTTCCGAGGACATCATCAGCGAGCGCGTTCTCTGGCGCAAAGGAAGCGGAGAGGATAAGAGGATGGCGCGAGCGACATGTCGAGGACAAGCGTGGCGAAAGAGGGCGCTCAATTGAACATGAGGCTGGAGCAGCGTCACCACAGGAATCGGCGATGATCGGTATCTTCCGCCTCTGATCGGATGTCGGAGGACATCACCGAGGAGATCGGACGAGGAGGAGTAGTTGAATTATCTTTTTATCTATCTATCTGAGAACTATCCTCTACTCTCTAGTATCTACTTCTCGATCTCACCTTTATGCGCTTTTTAAAGCGGCGTCTGCGATTCGAGTTGGAGATGCTCTAACATGGCGGGCAGGTGCTTTAATGTTGCCCACAAGATCTGTGAGTATTACTAGTAGTATTTTCCTTGCCATGTTGAGATTTTAAAACCACAGTGTGAACATGCAGAGAGCAATGAAGACCAAACACGGGATATTGGGACATCTTCAAGGGCGTGGCAAGTTAAGAGGAGCTGCACGAACACGTAAAGCGAGCTTTGGTAAGTAACACCCTTTCAATTACTTTCGTTTAGCCTCGTGTTCTTGATGTGTATATGTTGTAGTTTCTGTTTCTCTTAAGCGTGGTGTTCTTGATGTGTAATAAGAAGAGTCTTAATCGTCCTAATGCTTTCGTTTTAACTTGATGTAGGAAGTGGGTGTTCTCACCTTGTAGTCTGTTTTATATTTCTTTTCCTTTTGAATTCACTTCTCCGAGTTACATTTATCGGCTTCTACTAAATGGATCTAGGTTTCTCTGAGTATTGATCTAAAAAAGTAACTTCATGTCGGGATGCAGTTCTGCGAGGAGGAATATGGTCAACCTCGAGATCATGTTTCCAAAATGAGGCTGGATTACACACAGGTGCAGGTTCCTAATGATCTTTGGATTAGACACAAGGTGCAAATTCCCGGATGATCTGGATTACACACAAGCAGGTGGAGTAAATCGGTGTTGTGTCCTCGTGGCATTAGTAAAGGCTGAAAAGCGTGCAGCAGCCCTTGAGAATGTAGTGAGCTCTGAAGAAGCGAAAAGAGCAATCAGATGCTCTCTTCACCCAAGCCAAAGAAGAGATGGAAGAAGCGAAATAAGCTAGCGAGCAGGCAGGCTAAGCGTCTCTGCTATCATAGCTATTGTCAATAGCGAGGCGAGGCGAGTTGGGTCATGTAATAACAACATTACTTTCAAACAATAACGAATGAAGCATTGGACATGGTATAGTTCAGCAAGCCGACATTCCAAGTTCAACTTCACATCAAACTCATGTTCACGAGATATCGCACATTCATACATAATGTCCACAACCATAATTCACTTCAAAGCAAAAAAAATGTGAGAGAGTTATAAATAAAGAAAAACCTCTACTAGTTCACGCTACGGTCGAGCACAACAAGTCAAGACCATAAATAAATTAATTACTCCCTCCGTCCCATAATATAAGGCGGCTTTTTGACACTAGTATAGTTTCAAAAGCGTCTTACGATATGAACGGAGATATCTAATCATGTTTTCTGTTCTAAAATGCCCTGCTTCGGAAGGGCGTGTTCTTGCTGCGGATTCAATGAAGGCGGTGGGGCAGTCCTAAGCTGGTTGCCTTGGCGAGGCGTGCTCAGCGAGACTGCGGCGAGTGCGGCCCTCTTGGCGGCGGCGTTCAATGCTGCGCTATGAGAGGTCGCATCCGTGTCGGATCAATCACTCCCTCCAGTCCTTTTTGTTTGGGTATAACAAAATCTCGTTTTCCATTCACATTCTACAAGTAAAATTCGTGGACAAACTTTGACCCAAAATGCGATGGGGACTAGTAAACCAGAATGGAGGTAGTAGTTTTTTAAATCAAGAAGGGTTTCCCCTTGATTCTTGGCTACATCTAAATCTAAACCATAGTATTTGCCCTAGAACTACGGGTTCAACATCTGTAACATAAACCCATACAACCATCGCCAAGGAGTCGTAGTACTATGAATTCCATTTTCGCTCCATACCAATCATTCTAAAACTACTTACTACTTATAACGTGCCATTGAAAATCAGAACTCTTAACCCGCTAAAAAACGATATTTTAAGCGTGGCTACTCGATCGTGGCAAGTGGCGAGCTACCACGCTCAATCGTTCACTGGTCCCGACCATCAACTCCTACAAAGGTGCTCCACCGTGCCCGGTACCCTTGAATGCAGCAATCGTAGCGCCTAGGGTTTTAGGGTTTATTTGTTACTGTCGCCTTCGTAACACTCATGTGCGAGACAGCGAGAGGCCGCTTGCGCGTCGCCTCTTCTCTTCGTATATGTACTCCACCATTTGTCTAGTGTCCAAAAATTATAATAACTACTAGCAATGTGCCAATGCGTTGCCACACGATCAAAGTAGATTAATAAATATTCACCGATTTGATAGTAAAAGTCTAGTTTTGAAATCGTATATCACTAAAATATGTTATGTTTCACTCAAAATATATTCCTTTGGCGGTTTGATGAGATAAGGGAGGAATGTTGTTGGTTTCAAGATTAGAAGTGGTATATGTCTAATTTCTACTCTTACTAGCAAGATGCCCGTGCGTTGCAGAACATCAAGATCTTGTGGGAGAAAAGGATGAGCGAGGAAGGCCTTATCGCATATGTGGTGAAGAGTGCAATATAGGCCGTCTGATCTATATGTGGGATAGGAAGGAAACTATGGCAATTTGCAAAAGATACCCACACCCCTCTCACATTTGCAAATAAGGCCTTCCCTCGTTCATCCTTTTCCCCACAAGATAAACTACTCATACAAATGCATCTTGATGTTCCGTCAGCATGGGCATCTTGCTAGTTGTTGCAAAAAGCCCATTTGTGTGAGAGAGAGAGGAGAGTGGAGGAGGATGGAGTGCATGTGTGAAAAAGACACAAGTAGTGTGTGTGTGCGATAGGTATCAGCTTAAAATGAGGCGATAGTGTGTGTGCACGATCGAGGGCGTGTCTCAAGAAGGAAGAAAAAGCTACATAGATACAAGGAGGCGGGAGAGAGACATGTATGCGATGATGGAAGCCGAGTGTGGGTGTATAAACCTATCTAGAGGCTAGCCGGTCGATAAATGTTTGTGAGAGAAATCGAGTCGAGGTGCGGAGTGAGTGTTTTGTGTGTGAGAGAGATAAAGGCGGTGGTCGGGAAGGGAGTGGAGCAGGGAGTTGTGTGTGTGTGTGTGTGTGTGTGAGAGAGAGGATCGTAGTCGGGGTTGTCGATCGGTAAACAAATGAATAATGTCGATCAGGGATGGAGCGAAAAGGAGACCGCAACAAATGTTGTGTCTCGAGAGAGAGAGAGAGTAATTTTAGTGGTATGAGTCATATGTAGAGACATATAGGGTGTGTGAGAGAATCCCATAGAGAAAAGAAAAAGTGAAAGATGAGTGGAGGCTGTGTGTGTGGCGGTGAAAAAAGCTTAGGTACAGGTGATACGGAGAGCAGTAGAGACATGAGAGATAATGAAAACCGTGTAATGTATAATGATAGGGAGAGTGTGACACTTCTCAAGGGAGATGTCAGAGACCATGTTTGTGAGGATAGGAGAAACATGAAGTGGCGTGCTGGTGAGTGGAGAAAAGAGTGATAGCTACACGAAGGAGCATGCATCGAGAGAGATGGGCGTGAAAGGAGTGAACAAAAAGGGATTCAAATATTTGAATTCGAGATGATGATACATGTAATCCATACTCGAACCAAAATTGATCTATCAAACATGCATACTCATATGAATTCACGCACATCTATGTTATTTAATATGTAGATATTACTGATCAATACATTTTAGTAGAACATCATTTGGTTAAATTTTTTGAATTCAACCATAAGATTTGAGATCATTGTATTTGTAAATCATATTATACATATAAAGGAGCATAATTCTTTGTTGTGCTTTTGAAAGTATATATAAAAATTGATGTATATAGAATGTAATTCCAATTGAAAATGGATCCCTTTGAAAAAATAGTAGAATACAAGCGGGATTGAATTGAGTTGTACAGTAAACATGCCTTGCAAAATTTGAGCAAGCGGGGAAAGTCACGGTAACCCTTGAAACCAAAATCTGTGAGATGGAAATCACTACTACCTATCCCTGCCATAAAGCCTATCTCTTGGATTTCTATAGGTTTCAATAGGGGTAGGTTTGTAATTTCACCCAAGCGTGATGTAACCGCCTCTCACCGGAGTTCATACGGTGTGCGCCAAAACACAGTGTGCCCTCGGCGAAATCGACTCCTCCCAATTCATATTCATACGGTGGGCGCCAAAAACAAACTCTCGTCGGCAAATATTGATTGTATCTGAGATTACCGTTCTATCCCCAACCGACTAATGTTTGTGATGTAGTAGAAATTTGAAAAGGGGCTAAGTTTGTAAATTTCCTCACATTTGAGACAAGCGCCACTGAATACATGGTTCCCCCTTCCTCTCTACCTCCCTTTTCCCCATTAGTACTCCGTGGGCGCCAAAACACCTCTCCACCCCCCTCCTCCGTCCCTGCCGTTCGCCACCACATCCACGCGTCCTCCTCCACCATGCGGGCTGATACCCAGCCTTGCCGTCCATTACAAGAGATCGACCTCTCTCATCCACGCCTTGGACGGGATCCTTGCATCCGTCCTCTCGCTTCATCCCGCCGTCGTCCACCTTGCGGCGCCGCTCTCTGACCGTCTAGTCCACGCGCCCTGCCGCCACCGTCTACCCTCCTAGATCTGCTTCCACGCCGCCGCAGCCATCGCTACCGCCACCGTCAAATTCTCAGCAGATCGTGCAGGCGCCGCACGAGGTGGTACTCTTTAAATTCTGCTCAAGTTATTTATGGCAGCAAGAAAATAGATCGCCTTTGCTTTACTATGATTTCTTGTCTTGGTTGCGAAGTTGCCTTTGTCGGTTTGCACCTTGAGATCCGCCATGTACGCTCAACACTATACTCCCAATGCTTATGGTTTTCCCTTTTATATTCCACACTAGTTAAATCACGATAGACAAAATTTCAAAATTGGGTGATCGATTTTTAGAGCTACTTGGAGTTGCGGTGCGATCAAGGGCTCGGGTGGTTGTGGGGCCTCGCGAATGAAGAAAACTTCGATCGGGTGGGGGTGGGGTGGTGGAGGAACCAGGCGGTGGGGCGGTGGTCGGCCGGTGGCCGTCTGTGTCTATGGGAAGAATTAAGAGGCGAGGAAGAAGAAGGGTTAGGAGGCGTGGGATCTTCATCCAACCGCTGAAATGGTCGAGACAGTGAGAGGTTGCATTCTTAATGCGCTCTGGTTCATCTTGTGTGGGCCTTCGCAACCAACATTTTATTATCAAAATCTGCTTGCTCTTCTTTACCATGTTCCTCTTCGTTCTTCTTTAATATGTACTCTCTACATTCCTAAATACAAGTCTTTGTAAGATTCCACCATGGACTACATATGGAGCAAAATGGTGAATCTACACTCTAAAATGTGTCTGGATACATCGTATGTGATCCATAGTGGAAATCTCTACCAAGACTTATATTTTGGAGCGGAGGAATATGCTAATGTCTGATATGTTCCTTGTCTTGAAGATGGCAGGGACATTTGCGGTGTAGTGGTCTATCACGATCGGTTGTGATGGACACTTTGAGCCTCTTTGATTTGTAGGATCTTGTAAACATAGGAATAGGATTTGTAGTGGCCTGCCACTTGAATCCTATAAGAATAACAAGAAATGCGCGGGCTGTGTGCCTTTGAGAGTTACACTAATATTAGATCCGCACCTTCACTTGAAGAGCTGGTATCAAAGCCTTTCTAGCGTCAGGCAATACTAGCACATATATTCCACAAGTTCCACTTTGCTGATTTTACTCTGATGTAAGGTTTTCCGTGATATCTACACTATTATCGTGTAGCTGCTTTGTGTCGCACTAGCAGAGTCCACTCTTGAACCTAAACACTGCAAGGACTTAGAAAATTGGCACCAAGGCATTGAGTGCCATTACGATCAATGAAACTCATCGCTCCCCACTGTTGACTCTTGTTGAGAATATGATCCTAATGACTATTTTAACCTCGAGAGTCAAAGCGGATGGCTGTCTGTTCATCCATCAAGGTGCATGTTCTAATTTGGCAATGTTTTATTGATTGCGGGTATCTTGCATATGTTGTCTTGCATTTCTTCTACTTTGTTGCACCGCCATACCTTAGTTTACTCATCATATATGTCGAGATGCCATGCCCATCCATTGTCAATACATATTCCATCGTCATCATACCATGTTTTCCACTCAAATGCTTGTTAGTTGCATCGGACATAAAAAGGAAGAGGTGATTGCGAACCTGAAGGAGCACCGACAAAGTCCTTGAAAAACATGGTGGTGGAAAATCAGACATCACCCACTTATATTGGCTGTACAACCCGGTGACACAAAGCGTAGGACCGACTCGTATTGTACCCATACTTCTTGGCCACCACTAGCCCCACCACGGGACCTGCACTCCGCCAAAAGGTATACGATTTCATTTGCCATAGCACCAGCTATACCACAGAAAAATCCCTCCGCAAAAATCAGACAAGTCCACCGGCGAAGACCTATCCCAACTCTGAGGCGACCAATTCCTGCGATTGGAACCCCATTCCATTTATTCCAGTTTAAAGACAATGCTTTCAATGTTGTTAGGGACTACGTGCATATATTCCCATCATGGGAAGATTGTTGTGAAGACAAACACCATTTTCATCTTCTGTCCAACTTACGTGTAAGTGCTATTATTCATGGTTATTATTTTCCTGTTTTCTGCTGATTGAACACATCAATGATTTACATTACATTGTTTTAACTAGGCGAGGTCAATCTGGATAGTCATGATGAGCAAAGCTTGCTTGTGCTTTTCAAGGAAGCATTGAAGCGATGTCGGTGTTACGAGGAAATCACACTTTGGTGGCAAGTCTATAAGCAATTTCGGTGAAGTCTCCTATGCTAAATTTAGAAGACATTGAATGGAAAAACCTTGTTATGCACTAGTCTCGTTCGGGATGAGTCTATCTATGAAATCACATTACAATTTGAACTTTTACTTTTCGCATGTGCCTTACGGATCTTTTTGCGGAAATCTGCTTGAAGAAGAATTCGGTTTGAAAAGACGACGGGATATCACAAATATGCTGCCGCTGCTTTGCTCTTGTTAGTACTGTTGTCTGTATCCTTTGTACTTGCATACATACCTGGTTCATTATGTGACAACGGTATGCATGATAGCTTGCTTATCAATTGTTAGCTCCAAATTATCGATCTGTATGAATGGTTACATTAGTGTAGAATATATCCAATGCCAATGTTTTTTAGCTCTGCATTGTTCTTGTAAGTACATGATGTCCTTTATCGATGTACTTATAATGACGAGTAGTTGTTCATGTACCATCACTCTGCAGCTTATTTTCCTTTGCCCTCCATTTTCTACACATCGGATCTATATTTACTCTTACCATAAGGTTGGTCTTGAAGAATTTTAGTGTGCATTGCTCTTGGCTGCACCTTTTGCATGTGTCGCTGCACTTACATTTATAGCTACTTGGTTATGTAGCATCACTCTTCATCTTATCTTAAATATTCTCCATTTTTTCGTATATTATTACATCTATATTTACTCTTAACGAAATGTAGAATAAAGGCAATGCTTTTGAAGAAGATTACGTGGTAAACTTCTTGAATTGCCCCCATCGCATGGACAAGGCCTTTATAGAGCCTATCTTCACCAATAATGTAAGTTTGTCCATCTCAAGCCTTCAAACTTTGTTGTATATATTTGGTTAGGCATGTGCAACAAGCTGTTTATTTTGGTGTTTGCATCAAATTGCTTATTTAAAGTTTATTATGTAGTTCATAAACAAAAGTTTGTCCTTCCTCAATTTAAGTTTTAGTTGTACAACCAAGTTCCTTCTTCATACCATGTAAATTATACTATCTGAGCAAGTGATCTTCTTTTGCCTTGCATGTATATACATTCTTCATCCGTAATCCGTGGTGTGGTGAACCTACCCACTATAGCACAATGTCATATTCTGCAATGTCTTAAATATGAACAATGTCATATCATTCTACTATTATTTAAACCGTCTCTTTATTTGCCAATTTGAAATGGTATAAATTGACAACACACTAACCATTGATACTTATGAGTTCTTGATCGTAATCCGGTGTTGTCATGAAGCTGCCAACTCCTTCACAATGTCATTTCCTGCCATGTCTTGACCTGAACAATACCATATTGTGTTAATGCAATTTTAAATGTGTCACTTTATTAAATCGATAGAAATGTGATGAATTATAAACTTGATACTTTTACGTGCAAAACTGTCATCATGCCTTGTTTATCTTTCGAGTGAGGAAGATATAAGTGTTGAAAAAGCTGCATCTCATCATCTTGCTTTCGGCTACTTGCCTTGCAGCTCCCAGAGAGCTAACCTTTCTTGAACTCTATTAAAGTCTTTGTCGGTTTTGTATATTATTTTGTCGGCGTGTTTATTTGCTTTGGTGGCGATCTTTGATGCCAGTGTATGTAATCTGATATCGCTTGTGCTTTATTATCATAGTGGCGAACTTTGATGCCCGATGGATGTAATATGCGTAATTTCTTTATTGTATAGTCTAGGTTTTTTATTCACGATGCTGCAGTTATTTTCTTGTATATATATCCTGTCTTCGATAAACCGGCCAAACCGTAAAATTACGGTGCATAATTAGATATCATGCAATCACGATGTAGGTTGGGCTGAAACATGCCAAACAGCTCACGGGCGGCGGCAGTAAAGTGAACCCGACCCATGATTGTGCGAATCAAATCACGGGCTTTTACGAGCCAAATTGTCTCGGTCCTTGTTTGGCCCAATCGAGATATCGAGTGCGGCAGGCGGATTCAATCGGGCGTAGTTAGGCCCAACTATATGGCAGCTTTTAACGCGAAATTAATATAGGGCGAAATGTTAAGCAGGCCCTTAACAGGCCAAAACTAATATCGGGCGAATTACTAAGTGGGCCTTTAGCAAGTGGGCCCAAAAGCATAGTGTCGATTCTTGGGCGAATTTGATTGGGCCATAATTGAGCCAAAGCCTCTTAAAGGGCGGACCTGATCTGGGCGTAATTTGGCCCGAGCGTGGTAGGCTTATAACGGGCGGATCTCATATGGGCCACTTTTAGGCGGGCGTGGCAGCCATTAATGGACGGATCAGATATGGCGGCATTTGGCCCAAAACATGGCAGCCGATTAATGGGCGGCCTACTAGGGTCCTCAAAATCTAGTGGGCCTACGGTGGGCCGACCCATTAATGTCGGCGAAATCTCGTGGGCCTTTAGTGGGCGGCCCATTATGATCCATAAGAATCTTGTGGGCCTTTACAGGGCGGCCCATTATAGCACACAAAAATCTTATGGGCCTTTAGTGGGCCAGCCATTATAGCCCATAAAATCTTGTGGGCCTTTACTGGACCGGCCCATTATGGCCCATAAAATCTCGTGGGCCTTTAGCTGGGCGGCCCAATATGGTCATAAAATCTTGTGGGCCTTTAGCTGGGCGCCCATTATGGTCCATAAAACTTGTGGGCCTTTAATTGGGCGCCCAATTAAACTTGTTGGGCCGTGCCACTGTCGACGTATCATAGGCTTATACATCCAATGAGTGGATGACATCTGTCCCGGGTGAGCCGACCGTGTTTCCTCTAGCCAATGATTATTTTACCGTGGAAAATCCCCATTGGTCGGGGCTGTTAACGGGTTATCGTATCAAAACCCGACCCGATAGTTTAACGGCGTTCCGTTCACGGTGGATGCCGCGTGTCGGTCACCCTTGGCAAACATACGTGGCGCGATTTATCGTCATGGAAGTGGACACTTCCATGATGATAATTTTCGTAATGTCATGGAACACTTCTCACGACAACACGGTATGACTATCTTGATTACATCATAAATTTGTCATGGATGTACATGCATGACAAAAGCGACCTCTTGTGACAAACCGTATCATCACGGAAGTGTTTTTTTGTAGTTAAGCGGCGTCTCGGACCGACTACCACTGCGCCAAAAAGTCGGCGGCGAGCACTTCCGCCTCCAAGACAACGGTCGACTTCTCCCTCTCGGGGCGGATAGTCGGCTCCGGCCCCACCGATCGGCGCTGGCCATCCGCACCACGGTTCGCGGAGTTGCGGATCGGTGGACTCTGGAAACCCTTTGCGGGGCGCTTCCTCCTCCTGCACCTTGGTGGCTCGTCCTTTGCTCCTTAGCCACCCGTCGCCCTTGTTCGTGCCGCCTCGGCCGCCTCCGCCTCGGGCCGGCGGCCTCCCGCATTCCACTCCGATCGCCTACTAGAGGCGGGAATCGGGTCCATCGGCCGAAGTGCTGAACCGTCTGCCACCCCAATCACCGAGGCGGATGGGGCTCGTGGCGAAGCGGAGCCCTGCGCACGAAGAAAAAGGAAATAAGAAAATGCATAGGAAAGAAGAAACAAACACGGACCAAGCAATCAAACCAAGAGTAGCGAGCACTTCGCGGACACATTGGGCGGCGCGGGATCTTCAGGAGCGTCGCCTGGGCCTCTTGCCGCTTAGTCGCGGCGGTCGACTTGGCCTTCTTGCTCGGCGGGTGTCAGGCGCCCTTCGTGATCGGAG
>JAHIAM010013981.1:0-29212 GCA_021605205.1 Aegilops longissima
GTTGTTGTTGGGTTAGGAAAAAGTTGGGTTTTTCGGTATTTGTAGGAAGCTTCGGAAGGTTCGGAGGATTCGGAGGGTCGGAGGTCGGAAATTGTTCCACCACGTCAATACAGTAGCATGGGCTGTGAGGCGCCCTAGCCTTAATGGGCCAGGGCACCAGCCCCCAAGGCCCATCGCATGAAAGGGAAAACCCTAAAGGGAGGCCTCCACTTGACTTGGGAGGCACTCCTCCCCCTTAGCCGCCCCTAGATGGGATCTAGGGCTGGCCGCACCCCTTGGGGGGGAAACCCTAAAGGGGCAACCCCCCTTCCCCTATATATAGTTGAGGTTTGGGGCTGCCATACACATGAGAACTTCTCCCTCTATTGGTGCAGCCACCTCTCCTCCTCCTCCTCTCCCGTGGTGCTTGGCGAAGCCTTCTGGATGCCACGCTCCTCCACCACCACCACGCCGTTGTGCTGCTGCTGGATGGAGTCTTCCTCAACCTCTCCCTCTCTCCTTGCTGGATCAAGGCGTGGGAGGCGTCACCGGGCTGTGCGTGTGTTGAGCGGAGGTGCCGTCCGTTCGGCACTAGGATCTCCGGTGATTTGGATCACGGCAGATCGACTCCTTCAACCCGTTCTCATGAGCGCTTCCGCTTAACGATCTACAAGGGTATGTAGATGCACTCTCCTTCCCTCGTTGCTAGTTTCTCCATAGATAGATCTTGGTGACACGTAGGAAAATTTTGAATTTCTGCTCGTTCCCCAACAATGGCATCATGAGCTAGGTCTATTGCGTAGATTCTTTGCAGAGTAGAACACAAAGTAGTTGTGGGCGTTGATGTTGTTCAATATGCTTACTGTTACTAGTCCAATCTTGTTTGACGGTATTGTGGGATGAAGCGGCCGGACCGACCTTACGTACTCTTCGTGAGGCAGGTTCCACCGGTGACATGCACTTGGTGCATAAGGTGGCTAGCGGTGCCGATCTCTCCACTTTAGTCGGAGCGGATTCAATGAAAAGGGTCCTTATGAAGGGTAAATAGCAATTGGCATATCACGTTGTGGTTTTGCGTAGGTAAGCGTTCTTGCTAGAAACCCATAGCAGCCACGTAAAACATGCAAACAACAATTAGAGGGCGTCTAACTTGTTTTTGCAGGGTATGCTATGTGATGTGATATGGCCAAGAAGAATGTGATGAATGATATGTGATGTATGAGATTGATCATGTTCTTGTAATAGGATTCACGACTTACATGTCGATGAGTATGACAACGGCGAGACCATAGGAGTTGTCTTTATTTATTGTATGACCTGCGTGTCATTAAACAACGCCATGTAATTACTTTACTTTATTGTTAACCGGTAGCCATAGTAGTAGAAGTAATAGTTGGCGAGAAAACTTCATGAAGACACGATGATGGAGATCATGATGATGGAGATCATGGTGTCATGCGGTGACGATGATGATCATGGAGCCCGAAGATGGAGATCAATGGAGCTATATGATATTGGCCATATCATGTCACTAATATATAATTGCATGTGATGTTTATTATGTTTATGCATCTTGTTTACTTAGAATGACGGTAGTAAATAAGATGATCCTTACAACAATTTCAAGAAGTGTTCTCCCTAAGCGTGCACCGTTGCTAAAGTTAAATAAACTTCTAAGCACCACGTGATGATCGGGTGTGATGGATTCTTACGTTCACATACAGCGGGTGTAAGACAGATTTACACCTTGAAACACTTAGGGTTAACTTGCGAGCCTAGCATGTACAGACATGGCCTCGGAACACGAGAGACCGAAAGGTCGAGCATGAGTCGTATAGTAGATATGATCAACATGAAGATGTTCACCGATGATGACTAGTCCGTCTCACGTGATGATCGGACACGACCTAGTTGACTCGGATCATGTAATCACTTAGATGACAGAGGGATGTCTATCTGAGTGGGAGTTCATAAGATGAACTTAATTATCTTGAACATAGTCAAAGACCTTTTGCAAATTATGTAAATGGCTCGCGCTTTAGTTCCTTGTTTAGATATGTTCCTAGAGAAAATATAGTTGAAAGTTGAAAGTAGCGATTATGCGGACAGTGAAAGCTTATGTCCTTAATGCACGCTCGGTGTGCTGAACCCCAAATGTCGTTTGTGGATGTTGCGAACATCGGACATACGTTTGATAACTACGTGATAGTTCGGTTAAGCGGTTTAGAGTTGAGGCACGAAGGCGTTTTGAAATGTCGCGGAACATATGAGATGTTTGAGGGCTGAAATTAGGATTTCGGGCTCGTGCCCACGTCAAGAGGTATGAGACCTCCAGCGATTTTCTTATCTTACAAACTAAGGAGAAAAGCTCAATCGTTGAGCTTGTGCTCAGATTGTTTGAGTACAACAATCACTTGAATCGAGTGGGAGTTGATCTTCCGGATGAGATAGTGATGTTTCTCCAAAGTCATTGCCACCAAGCTGCTAGAGCTTCGTGATGAACTATAACATATCAAGGATAGAGATGATGATCCTTGAGGTATTAGCGTTGTTTGACATCGCGAAAGTAAAAATCAAGAAGGAGCATCAATTGTTGATGGTTGGTGAAACCACTAGTTTCAAGAAGGGCAAGGGCAGAAGGACACTTCATGAAGCGGCAAATCGATTCTTGCTCGATTGAAGAAACCCAAGGTTGAACCCAAACTCGAGACTAAGTGCTTACGCAATAAGGGAACAGCCTTTGGAGCAGCATTACCCTAGATACTTGGTAGATAAGAAGGCTGGCAAGGTCGATAGAAGTATATTGGATATACATTATGTTAATGTGTACTTTACTAGTACTCCTAGTAGCACCAGGGTATTAAGATACGGTTCGGTTGCTAAGTGTTAGTAACTTCGAAATAAAAAGCTACGGAATAAGCGGAGACTAGCTAAAGGTGGTGACGATATGTGTTGGAAGTGTTTCCAAGTTTGATGTGATCAAACATCATACGCTCCCTCTACCATCAAGATTAGAATTAAACCTGAATAATTGTCATTTGGTGTTTGCGTTGAGCATAGACATGATTGGATTATATCTAGCCATAATATGGTTATTCATTTAAGGAGAATAATGGTTACTCTATTAATTTGAATAAAACCTTCAATGGTCTTGCACCTAAAAGGAATGGTTTATTGAATCTCGATCGTAGTGATACACATTTTCATGCCAAAAGATATAAGATAGTAATGATAGTACCACTTACTTGTGGCTTTGCCATGTAAGTCATATTGGTATAAAAGCATGAAGAATCTCCATGTTGATGGATCTTTTGACTCACTCGTTTTGAAAAGTTTGAGACATGCAAACCATGTCTATTGGTGTATCGCATGAAGAAACTCCATGCAGATGGATCGTTTGGACTCACTTGATTTTGAATCACTTGAGATATGCAAATCAAACCACATGGGCAAGATAGTGAAAAGCCTCGGTTTGATAAGATGGAACAAGGTAGCAACTTGTTGGAAGTAACACATTTTGATGTGTGCAGTCCAATGAGTCTTTGAGGCATCGATGAATATCGTTATGTTCTTACTTCACGGATGATTCGAGTAGATGTTGAGTATATTTACTTGATGAAACACAAGTCTGAATTATTGAATGGTTCAAGTAATTTCAGAGTGAAGTTTAAGATCTTCGTGACAAGAGGATAGAATGTCTATGATATGATCATAGAGATGAATATCTGAGTTCTGAGTTTTGGCACACAATTAAGACATTGTGCAAATTGTTTCACAATTAATACCGCTGGAACACCATAGTGTGATGGTGTGTCCGAACATCATAGTTGCACTCTATTGGATATGGTGCGTACCATGATATCTCTTATCGAATTACCACTATCGTTCATGGGTTAGGCATTAGAGACAACCGCACTCACTTTAATGGGGCACCACGTAATTCCGTTGAGGCGACACCGTTTGGAGAAACCTAAGTTGTCGTTTCTTAAAAGTTTGGGGCTGCGATGCTTATGTGGAAAAGTTTCAGGTTGATAAGCTCGAACCCAGCGGACAAAATGCATCTTCATAGGACACCCAAAGCAGTTGGGTATACCTCCTAATTCAGATCCGGAAGCAATAGGGATTGTTTCTTGAATCGGTTCCTTTCTCGAGGAAAAGTTCGTCTCGAAAAGTTGAGTGGGAGGATGGTGGAGACTTGATGAGGTTATTGAACCATCACTTCAACTAGTGTGTAGCGAGGGCACGGGAAGTTGTTCGTGGCACCTACACCAATTGAAGTAGAAGCTTATGATAGTGATCATGAAGTTTTGGATCAAGTCACTGGCGTACCTCGTGGGGTGACAAGGATGCGTACTACTTGAGTGGTACATAATCCTGTCTTGAAGGTCATGTTGCTGAACAACAATGAACCTCGAGCTATGGAGAAGCAATGGTGGGCCCAAATTCCGACAAATGGTTAGAAGCCATGAAATCCGAGATAGGATCCATGTATCGAACAAAGCATGGACTTTGGTGGACTTGCCCGATGATCGGCGAGCCATTGAGATAAATGGATCTTTAAGAAAAAGAGCGGACAAGGGCGGTGATGTCACCGTCTATGAAGCTAGACTTGTGGCGAAGAGTTTTCACAAGTTCAAGGAGTTGACTACGATGAGAATTTCTCATCCGTAGCGATGCTTAAAATCCGTCGGAATCATGTTAGCACAAGCTGCATTTATGAAATCTGGCGGATGGATGTCAAAGCGAGTTTCCTTACCGGTTTCGTAAGGAAAGGTTGTATGTGATACAATCGGAAAAGTTTTGTCAATCCTAAGGATGCTAAAAGGTATGCTAGCTCAGCAATCCTTATAAGGATGGAGTAAGCATCTCGGAGTTGGAATATGCACTTTGATAGGATGATCAAAGATTTTGGGTTTATCTGAAGTTTATGAGAAACTTGTATTTCCAAAGAAGTGAGTGGGAGCACTATAAATTTCGATGAGTATATGTTGTTGACATATTGATGATCGAAATGATGTAGAAATTCTGGAAAGCATATAGGGTTATTTGAAAGATGTTTTCAATAGAAAACCTGGATTAAGCTACTTGAACATTGAGCATCGAGATCTATAAGGATAGATCAAAATGCTTAATAATACTTTCAAATGAGCACATACCTTGACATGATCTTGAAGGTGTTCAAGATGGATCGATCAAAGAAGGAGTTCTTGCACGAGATGTAAGGTATGAAGTTAAGAGTTAAAGCTCGACCACGGCGAAAGAGAGAAAGGGCGAAGGTGCGTCCCTATGCTTCGAGACATAGGCTCTATAGTATGCTATCTTTGTGTACCGCACGGAAGTGTGCCTTGCCATGAGTCGATCAAGGGGTACAAGAATGATCGAGGAATGGATCATTGGACATGATCAATAATTGTCCTTGGAGTAAATAAGGACATGTTTCTCGATTATGGAGGTAATAAAGAGTTGGCGTAAAGGGTTACGTCGATGCAAGCTTTAACACCTATCCGAGTGACTCGAGTAGCAAACCGGATCGTATAGTGGAGCAACCATTTGGAATAGATCCAAGTGGGCGTGGAAGCAGCGTTTACAATATGACCTAGAAATTTTCAAAGCACACACGGATCTGAAAGGTTCGGACCCATTGACTAAAACCTCTCTCACAAGCAAAACATGATCAAACCTGAGAACTCATTGAGTCTTAATCACATGATGATGTGAACTAGTTTGAGACACTAGTAAACTCTTTGGATGTTGGTCACATGGCGATGTGACCTATCAGTGTTAATCACATGACGATGTGAACTAGATTATTGACTCTAGTGCAAGTGGGAGACTGTTGGAAATATGCCTAGAGGCAATAATAAATTAGTTATTATTATATTTCCTGTTCATGATAATCGTTTATTACCCATGCTATAATTGTATTGATAGGAAACTCGGATACATGTGTGGGTACATAGACAACACCATGTCCTAGTAAGCCTCTAGTTGACTAGCTCGTTGATCAATAGATGGTTACGGTTTCTGACCATGGACATTGGATGTCGTTGATAGCGGGATCACATCATTAGGAGAATGATGTGATGGACAAGACAATCCTAAGCCTAGCACAAAGATCGTAGTTAGTATGCTAAAGCTTTTCTAATGTCAAGTATCATTTCCTTAGACCATGAGATTGTGCAACTCCGGATACCGTAGGAATGCTTTGGGTGTACCAAGCGTCCTGGCGTGGCGGGTGGCTATAAAGGTGCACTACGGTATCTCCGAAAGTGTACATTGGGTTGTACGAATCGAGGCTGGGATTTGTCACTCCGTGTAAGCGAAGAGGTATCTCTGGGCCCACTCGGTAAGACATCATCATAATGTGCACAATGTGACCAAGGGGTTGATCACGGGATGATGTGTTACGGAGCAGTAAAGAGACTTGCGATAGCGAGATTGAACAAGGTATCGGGATACCGGCGATCGAATCTCGGGCAAGTACAATACCGCTAGACAAAGGGAATTGTATCACGGGATTGATTGAATCCTCGACATCGTGGTTCATCCGATGAGATCATCGTGGAACATGTAGGAGCCAACATGGGTATCCAGATCCGCTGTTGGTTATTGACGGAGAAGCGTCTCGGTCATGTCTACATGTCTCTCGAACCCGTAGGGTCTACACATAAGGTTCGATGGCGCTAGGGTTATAAAGGAAGTTTGTATGTGGTTGCGAATGTTGTTGAGTCCGGATGAGATCCGGACGTCACGAGGAGTTCGGAATGGTGGGAGGTAAAGATTTATATATGGAAAGTTGTTGTTGGGTTAGGAAAAGTTCGGGTTTTTCGGTATTGTGCAGGAAGCTTCGAGAAGGTTCGGAGGATTCCGGAGGGTCGGAGGTCGGAAGTGTTCCACCACGTCAATACAGTAGCATGGGCTGTGTGGGGCGCCCTAGCCTTAATGGGCGGGGCACCAGCCCCCCAAGGCCCATCGCATGGGAAAGGAAAACCCTAAAGGGAGGCCTCCACTTGACTTGGGAGGCCTCCTCCCCCTTGGCCGCCCCCTAGATGGGATCTAGGGCTGGCCGCACCCTTGGGGTGGGGAAACCCTAAAGGGGCAGCCCCCTTCCCCTATATATAGTTGAGGTTTGGGGCTGCCATACACATGAGAACTTCTCCCTCTATTGGTGCAGCCTGCCTCTCCTCCTCCTCCTCTCCCGTGGTGCTTGGCGAAGCCTGCTGGATGCCACGCTCCTCCACCACCACCACGCCGTTGTGCTGCTGCTGGATGGAGTCTTCCTCAACCTCTCCTCTCTCCTTGCTGGATCAAGGCGTGGGAGGCGTCACCGGGCTGTCGTGTGTTGAGCAGCGGAGGTGCCGTCCGTTCGGCACTAGGATCTCCGGTGATTTGGATCACGGCAGTCGACTCCTTCAACCCCGTTCTCATGAGCGCTTCCGCTTAACGATCTACAAGGGTATGTAGATGCACTCTCCTTCCCTCGTTGCTAGTTTCTCCATAGATAGATCTTGGTGACACGTGGGAAAATTTTGAATTTCTGCTCGTTCCCCAACAATGGCATCATGAGCTAGGTCTATTGCGTAGATTCTTCGCATGAGTAGAACACAAAGTAGTTGTGGGCGTTGATGTTATTCAATATGCTTACCGTTACTAGTCAATCTTGTTTGACGGTATTGTGGGATGAAGCGGCCGGACCGACCTTACGTACTCTTCGTGAGGCAGGTTCCACCGGTGACATGCACTTGGTGCATAAGGTGGCTAGCGGTGCCAGTCTCTCCCACTTTAGTCGGAGCGGATTCGATGAAAAGGGTCCTTATGAAGGGTAAATAGCAATTGGCATATCACGTTGTGGTTTTGCGTGGGTAAGCGTTCTTGCTAGAAACCCATAGCAGCCACGTAAAACATGCAAACAACAATTAGAGGGCGTCTAACTTGTTTTTGCGAGGGTATGCTATGTGATGTGATATGGCCAAGAAGAATGTGATGAATGATATGTGATGTATGAGATTGATCATGTTCTTGTAATAGGATTCACGACTTACATGTCGATGAGTATGACAACGGCGGGAACCATAGGAGTTGTCTTTATTTGTTGTATGACCTGCGTGTCATTAAACAGCGCCATGTAATTACTTTACTTTATTGTTAACCGGTAGCCATAGTAGTAGAAGTAATAGTTGGCGAGAAAACTTCATGAAGACACGATGATGGAGATCATGATGATGGAGATTGTTGGGGAGCGTTGCGAGAAAATTAAAATTTTTCCTACGGTTTCACCAAGATCCATCTATGAGTTCATCTAGCAGCAGTATTCAGATTAGATAGCATCTACATACCACTTTGTAGATGCATAGCGGAAGCTTCGGAGTGAGCGTGGATGAGGTAGTCGAACTTGCGCGATCCAATTCACGATGATCTAGTGCGAGCAGACGGCACCTCGCGTTCAACACACGTCACGGTCAGCGTGCGTCTCCTTCTTCTTGATCCAGCAAGGTGAAGGAGAGGTTGAGAAGATAGCTCCAGCAGCAGCCGACGGCGTGGTGATGGTGGAACTTGCGATATTCGGCGAGGGCTTCGCCGTGCACTACGGAGGAGGAGATGTGTTGGAGAGGGAGAGGGGGCGTCGGGGCAAGTGTGCTGCCCCTCCCTCCCCTTTATATAGGTGCCAAGGAGGGGGGCGCAACCTTGCCCCTCCTCCAAGGGAGGAGTGCGGCCAAGAGGGGAGGTGTCCACCTCCCAAGGCACCTCGGAGGTGCCTTCCCCTCATGGACTCTTCCTCCTTAAACCCTAGGCGCATGGGCCCCTTGGGGCTGGTTCCCCTTGGCCCATGTGGGCCTAGGCGCACCACCTAGGGCCCATGTGGCCCCCAGGGCTAGTGGCCCCACTTGGTGGACCCAGGGACCCCTCAGGTGGTCCCATTACAATCTGATATCACGAAACTTGTCCCGATGGCGAAACAGCACTTCCTATATAATTCTTTACCTCCGGACCATTCCGGAACTCCTCGTGGCGTCCAGGATCTCATCCGGGACTCGAACAACATTCGAGTTACTGCACATACATATTCCTATAACCCTAAGCGTTCACAAGACCTTAAGTGTGTAGACCCTACGGGTTGGAGACATCTGAACATGACCGAGGCGGCTCTCGGGCAATAACCAACAGCGGGATCTGGATACCCATGTTGGCTCCCATATGCTCCACGATGATCTCATCGGATGAACCACGATGTCAAGGATTCAATTAATCCGTATCGATTCCCTTTGTCAATCGGTATTTTACTTGCCGAGATTGATCGTCGGTATACCAATACCTCGTTCAATCTCGTTACGGCGAAAATCACTTTTCTCGTCCGTAATGCATGATCCGTGATCAAACACTTTGATCACATTGAGCTCATTGTGATGATGCATTACCGAGAGGCCAGTGATACCTCTCCGTCAGCGGAGTGACAAATCGATCTCGATCCATGTCAACCGCAGACACTTTCGGAGATACCGTAGCATACCTTTATAGTCACCCGATTCGTTGTGACGTTTGGCACACAAAGCACTCCTACGGTATCCGGGGTTACGATCTCATGGTCTAAGGAAAGGATACTTGACATTGGATAACTCTAGCAAGCGAACTATGCGATCTTATGCTATGTTTAGGATTGGGTCTTGTCCATCACATCATTCTCTAATGATGTGATCCGTTATCGATGACATCCAATGTCCATAGTCGAGAAACCATGACTATCGTCGATCAACGAGCTAGTCAACTAGAGGCTCACTAGGGACATGTTGTTGTCATTATTCACACATGTATTACGATTTCGGTTAACACAATTATAGCACGAATAAAGACAATTATCATGAATAAGGAAATATAATAATAATGCTTTTATTATTGCCTCTAGGGCATATTTCCAACAGTCTCCCACTTGCACTAGAGTCAATAATCTAGTTACATTGTGATGAATCGAACACCCATAGAGTTACGGTGCTGATCATGTTTTGCCTTAGGGAGAGGTTTAGTCAGCGGATCTGCGACATTCAGATCCGTGTGCACTTTACAAATTTCTATGTCTCCATCTTGAACATTTTCACGAATGGAGTTGAGCGGCAACTTGATGTGCCTAGTCTTCTTGTGAAACCTGGGATCCTTTGCAAGTGCAATAGCTCGGTGTTGTCACAGAAGAGCTTGATTAGCCCGACGCATTGGGTATGACTCGAGGTCGGTGATGAACTCCTTCACCCAAATTGCTTCATGTCTGCCTCGAGGCTGCCATGTACTCCGCTTCACATGTAGATCCGCCACGGCGCTTTGCTTGCAACTGCACCAGCTTCTGCCCCACCATTCAAAATATACGTATCCGGTTTGTGACTTAGAGTCATCCAGATCGTGTCGAAGCTAAGCGTCGGCGTAACCTTTTCTGACGAGCTCTTCGTCACCTCCATAAACGAAAACATTTCCTTAGTCCTTTTCGGTGCCAGGATATTCTTGACCGCTGTCGGTGTTCCTTGCGGGATTACTTTGGTACCTTCCTACCAAACTTACGGCAAGGTTTACATCAGGTCAGTACACAGCATGGCATACATAATAGAACCTATGGCTGAGGCATAGGGGATGACACTCATCTCTTCTATATCTTACGCGTGGTGGGACATTGAGTGAGCTCAATTTCACACCTATGTCTGGTAAGAACCCTTCTTAGATTGATCCATATTGAACTTCTTCAATATCTTATCAAGGTATGTGCTTTGTGAAAGACCTATGAGGCGTCTCGATCTATCTCTATAGATCTTGATGCCTAATATATAACAACTTCTCCAAGGTCCTTCATTGAAAAACTCTTATTCAAGTAGGCCTTGATGCTGTCAAGAGTTCTATATCATTTCCCATCAAAAGTATGTAGTCTACATATAATATGAGAAATGCTCTGAGCTCCCACTCACTTTCTTGTAAACACGAGGCTTCTCCATAAGTGCATGTAAACTAACAACTTTGATCATCTCATCAGCGAATGTTCTAACTCGAGATGCTTGCACCAGCCCATAAATCGGCGTTGGAGCTTGCACACTTGTCGACATTCTTAGGATCGACAAAACCTTCGGCTGCATCATATACAATTCTTCCTTAAGAAACCATTAAGGAATGCCGTTTTGGCGTCCATTTGCCATTCTCATAATCATAGTATGCGGCAATTGCTAACATGATTCGGCGGACTTTAACCGCTACGGTGAGAAAGTCTCATCGTAGTCAACCCCTTGAACTTGTCGATAACCCTTAGCGACAAGCCGAGCTTATAGATGGTCACATTACCATCGCGTCTGTCTTCTTCTTAAAGATCCATTTATTTTCTATGGCTCGCCGTTCAGCGGGCAAGTCGGTCAAAGTCCATACTTTGTTTTCATACATGGATCCTATCTCGGTTTCATGGCTTCCAGCCATTTGCCGGAATCCGGGCCGCCATTCTTCCTCATAGTTGAAGGTTCACGTTGTCTAACAACATGATTTCCAAGACAGGGTTGCCGTACCACTCAGTGCGGAGCGTGTCCTGTTGACCTTCGAATTTCGGTAGGAGCTTGATCGAAGCATCTTGATCATCATCATTAATTTCCTCTCTAGTCGGTGCAGGCACCTCGAAGCGTTTTCTTGAGTTTCGCCATTTTCCGGTTCAAGAGGTAACACTTCATCAAGTTCTACTTTCCTCCCACTTACTTCTTTGAGAGAAACTCTTTCTCTAGAAAGGATCCATTCTTAACAACAAAGATCTTGCCTTGGATCTGAGGTAGAAGGTATACCCAACAGTTTCTTTAGGGTATCCTATGAAGCGCATTTTTCGACTTGGGTTCGAGCTTTTCAGGTTGAAGTTTCTTCACATAAGCATCGCATCCCCAAACTTTTAGAAGCGACGACTTAGGTTTCTTCCCAAACCATAATTCATACGGTGTCGTCTCAACAGATTTCGACAGAGCCCTATTTAAAGTGAATCGGCGGTCTCTAAAGCATAGCCCCAAAAGATAGCGGCAAGTCGGTAGAGACATCATAGATCGCACCATATCCAATAGAGTGCGATTCGACGTTCGGACACACCATTACGCTGAGGTGTTCGAGGCGGTGTGAGTTGTGAAACTATTCCACATTTTCTTAAGTGTGTGCCAAATTCGTGACTCAAGTATTCTCCTCCACGATCGATCGTAGAAACTTGATCTTTCTATCACGTTGATTTTCAACCTCACTCTGAAATTCCTTGAACTTTTCAAAGGTCTCAGACTTGTGTTTCATTAAGTAGATATACCCATATCTACTCAAGTCATCGATGAGGTGAGAACATAACGATAGCCTCCATGACCTCAACACTCATTGGACCGCACACATCGGTATGTATGATTTCCAATAAGTTGGTTGCTCGCTCCATTGTTCTGAGCGGAGTCTTGGTCATTTTACCCATGAGGCATGGTTACATGCGTGTCAAATGATTCATAATCAAGAGACTCTAAAAGTCCATCGTATGGAGCTTCTTCATGCGTTTGACACCTATGTGACCAAGGCGGCGGTGCCACAAATATGTGGGACTATTGTTATCAACTTTAACTCTTTTGGTATTCACACTATGAATATGTGTATCATCACGTCTGAGATTCATTAAGAATAAACCATTAACCATCGAACATGACCATAAAACATATCTCTCATATAAATAGAACAACCATTATTCTCGGATTTAAATGAGTAGCCATCTCGAATTAAGCGAGATCCGGATGCAATGTTCATGCTCAAACTTGGCACTAAATAACAATTATTGAGGTTTAAAACTAATCCCGTAGGTAAATGTAGAGGCAGCGTGCGCCGGCGATCACATCGACCTTGGAACCATTCCCGGCAGCGCATCGTCACCTCGTCGCCATGGTCTCCGTTTATTCCGCAGCTCTGCTTTGAGTTACAAATATGAGCAACTGCACGGTATCAAATACCCAAGAGCTACTACAGTCTTGGTAAGGTACACATCAATTACATGTATATCACATATACCTTTGGTTTTGCGGCCTTCTTGTCCGCTAAGTATTTGGGGCAGTTTCGCTTCGGTGACCACTTCCTTGCAATAAAACACTCGGTCTCGGGCTTGGGTCCATTCTTTGGCTTCTTCCGGCAACTTGCTTACGGTAGCGGCAACTTCCTTGCCGTCCTTCTTGAAGTTCTTTTACCCTTACCCTTCTTGAACTTAGTGGTTTTATTCACCATCAACACTTGATGTTCTTTCTTGATTTCTACCTCTGCTGATTTCAGCATAGCATATACCTCAGGAATGGTCTTTACCATCCCTGCATATTGTAGTTCATCACAAAGCTCTTGTAGCTAGGTGGAAGTATTTGGAGGATTCTGTCAATGACCGCTTCATCCGGAGATTAACTTCGAGTTGAGTCAAGCGGTTGTGCAACCTTGGACATTTTGAGTATGTGCTCCTTGTGAGCCATTTTCCTCCATCTTACAGCTAAAGAATTTGTCGGAGACTTCATATCTCGACCGGGCATGAGCTTGGAAAACCATTTTCAGCTCTTGAACATCTCATATGCTCCATGTCTCTCAAAAGCGCTTTTGGAGTCCGGCTCTAAGCTGTAAAGCATGCCGCCTTGAGCGAGGAGTAATCATCATGGCGTGGTATAGCGTTCATAACGTCTTGTTACGCTGGGGAGAATAGGTCGTCACCAGCGGTGCTCTTAGGACATAATCTTTCTTGGCAGCTATGAGGATGATCCTCGGGTTCGGACCCAGTCCGTATAGTTGCTACCATCGTCTTTCAGCTTGGTTTTCTCTAGGAGCAGCGTTGAAGTTGAGGACTCGTTGGCCATTTGATCTACAAGACACATTGTAAATATTTAGACTAAGTTCATGATAATAAAGTTCATTTAATCAAATTTAATGAACTCCCACTTAGATAGACATCCTCGCTAGTCATCTAAGTATTACATGATCCGAGTCAACTAGGCCGTGTCCGATCATCACGTGAGACGGACTAGTCAACATCGGTGAACATCTTCATGTTGATCGTATCTTCTATCGACTCATGCTCGACCTTTCGGTCTTACGTGTTCGAGGCCATGTCTGTACATGCTAGGCTCGTCAAGTCAACCTAAGTGTTTTGCGTGTGTAAATCTGTCTTACACCCGTTGTATCACGACGTAAGGACCTATCACCCGATCATCACGTGGTGCTTGAACGACGAACCTTAACAGCAGTGCAGTTAGGGTGAACACTTTCTTGAAATTATCATGAGGATCATCTTATTTACTACCGTCGTTCTAAGTAAACAAGATGCAAAACATGATAAACATCACATGCAATCAAATAATAAGCGTGACATGATATGGCCAATATCACATAGCTCCTTTGATCTCCATCTTGGGGCTCCATGATCATCTTGTCACGGCTTGACACCATGATCCTCATCATCATGATCTTCATCATCGTGTCTCCATGAAGTTGCTGCCAACTATTACTTCTACTACTATGGCTAGCAGCGTTTAGCAATAAAGTAAAGTAATTTACATGGCGATTCTCAATGACATGGTCATACAAAATAAAGACAACTCCTATGGCTCCTGCGGTTGTCATACTCATCGACATGCAAGTCGTGATTCCTATTACAATAGCATGAACATCTCATACATCACATATAGATCATTCATCATACATCACAACTTTGGCCATATCATATCACAAAGCAATTGCTGCAAAAACAAGTTAGGCGTCCTCTAATTGTTGTTGCAAGTTTTACGTGGCTGAATTAGGGTTCTAGCAAGCGTTTTCTTACCTACGTTCAAACCACAGCGTGATTTGTCAATCTCTATTTACCCTTCATAAGGACCCTGTTCATCGAATCCGATCCAACTAAAATAGGAGAGCAGACACCGCCAGCCACCTTATGCAACTAGTGCATGTTAGTCGGTGGAACGGTCTCACGTAAGCGTCGTGTAAGGTTGGTCGGGCGCTTCATCCCACAATACCGCTGAATCAAGATTGACTAGTAGCGGCAAGAAGAATTGACAACATCTCGCCCACAACAAATTGTGTTCTACTCGCGCAAGAAGAACTACGCATAGACCTAGCTCATGATACCCTTTGTTGGGGAGCGTTGCGAGAAAATTAAAATTTTCCTACGGTTTCACCAAGATCCATCTATGAGTTCATCTAGCAGCAGTATTCAGATTAGATAGCATCTACATACCACTTTGTAGATCATAGCGGAAGCTTCGGAGTGAGCGTGGATGAGGTAGTCGAACTTGCCGCGATCCAATTCACCGATGATCTAGTGCGAGCAGACGGCACCTCCGCGTTCAACACACGTGCGGTCAGCGTAGCGTCTCCTTCTTCTTGATCCAGCAAGGTGAAGGAGAGGTTGAGAAGATGGCTCCAGCAGCAGCCTGACGGCGTGGTGATGGTGGAACTTCGATATTCGGCGGGGCTTGCGTGCACTACGGAGGAGGAGATGTGTTGGAGAGGAGAGGAGGCGTCCGGGGCAAGGTGCTGCTGCCCCCTCCCTCCCCTTTATATAGGTGCCAGGAGGGGGGGCGCAGCCTGCCCCCTCCTCCAAGGGAGGAGTGCGGCCAAGAGGGGAGGTGTCCACCCTCCCAAGGCACCTCGGAGGTGCCTTCCCCTCATGGACTCTTCCTCCTTAAACCCTAGGCGCATGGGCCCCTTGGGGCTGGTTCCCTTGGCCCATGTGGGCCTAGGCGCACCACCTAGGGCCCATGTGGCCCCCAGGGCTGGTGGCCCCACTTGGTGGACCCGGGACCCCTCCGGTGGTCCCGTACAATCACCGATATCACGAAACTTGTCCCGATGGCGAAACAGCACTTCCTATATATAATTCTTTACCTCCGGACCATTCCGGAACTCCTCGTGGCGTCCAGGATCTCATCAGGGACTCGAACAACATTCAGGTTACTGCACATACATATTCCTATAACCCTAAGCGTTCACACGAACCTTAAGTGTGTAGACCCTACGGGTTGGAGACATCTGAACATGACCGAGGCGGCTCTCGGGCAATAACCAACAGCGGGATCTGGATACCCATGTTGGCTCCCATATGCTCCACGATGATCTCATCGGATGAACCACGATGTCAAGGATTCAATTAATCCGTATCGATTCCCTTTGTCAATCGGTATTTTACTTGCCGAGATTCGATCGTCGGTATACCAATACCTCGTTCAATCTCGTTACCGGCAAATCACTTTTCTCGTCTTAGTAATGCATGATCCGTGATCAAACACTTTGATCACATTGAGCTCATTGTGATGATGCATTACCGAGAGGCCAGTGATACCTCTCCGTCAGCGGAGTGACAAATCGATCTCGATCCATGTCAACCGCAGACACTTTCGGAGATACCGTAGCATACCTTTATAGTCACCCGATTCGTTGTGACGTTTGGCACACCAAAGCACTCCTACGGTATCCAGGAGTTACGATCTCATGGTCTAAGGAAAGGATACTTGACATTGGATAACTCTAGCAAGCGAACTATGCGATCTTATGCTATGTTTAGGATTGGGTCTTGTCCATCACATCATTCTCCTAATGATGTGATCCGTTATCGATGACATCCAATGTCCATAGTCGGAAACCATGACTATCAGCCGATCAACGAGCTAGTCAACTAGAGGCTCACTAGGGACATGTTGTTGTCATTATTCACACATGTATTACGATTTCGGTTAACACAATTATAGCACGAATAAAGACAATTATCATGAATAAGGAAATATAATAATAATGCTTTTATTATTGCCTCTAGGGCATATTTCAACAGAGATCATGGTGTCATGCGGTGGCGATGATGATCATGGAGCCCGAAGATGGAGATCAATGGAGCTATATGATATTGGCCATATCATGTCACTAATATATAATTGCATGTGATGTTTATTATGTTTATGCATCTTGTTTACTTAGAGCAGCGGTAGTAAATA
Source organism: Aegilops longissima (assembly GCA_021605205.1). Classification (NCBI taxonomy): domain Eukaryota; kingdom Viridiplantae; phylum Streptophyta; class Magnoliopsida; order Poales; family Poaceae; genus Aegilops; species Aegilops longissima. The sequence goes on from JAHIAM010013981.1 coordinate 16,944, forward strand.
AGATGATCCCTTACTAACAATTTCAAGAAGTGTTCTCCCCTAAGCATGCACCGTTGCTAAAGTTAAATGGCTTCTAAGCACCACGTGATGATCGGGTGTGATGGATTCTTACGTTCACATACAGCGGGTGTAAGACAGATTTACACCATGAAACACTTAGGGTTAACAGCGAGCCTAGCATGTACGGACATGGCCTCGGAACACGAGACCGAAAGGTCGAGCATGAGTAAATATAGTAGATCGATCAACATGAAGATGTTCACCGATGATGACTAGTCCGTCTCACGTGATGATCGGACACGGCCTAGTTGACTCGGATCATGTAATCACTTAGATGACCGGAGGGATGTCTATCTGAGTGGGAGTTCATAAGATGAACTTAATTATCTTGAACATAGTCAAAAGACCTTTTGCAAATTATGTAAATGGCTTCGCTTTAGTTCCTTTGTTTAGATATGTTCCTAGAAAATATAGTTGAAAGTTGAAAGTAGCGATTATGCGGACGGTGAAAGCTTATGTCCTTAATGCACGCTCGATGTGCTGAACCCCAAATGTCGTTTGTGGATGTTGCGAACATCGGACATACGCGTTTGATAACTACGTGATAGTTCGGTTAAGCGGTTTAGAGTTGAGGCACGAAAGGCGTTTTGAAATGTCGCGGAACATATGAGATGTTTGAGGGCTGAAATTAGGATTTCAGGCTCGTGCCCACGTCAAGAGGTATGAGACCTCCAACGATTTTCTTAGCCTACAAACTAAGGAGAAAAGCTCAATCGTTGAGCTTGTGCTCAGATTATGCGAGTACAACAATCACTTGAATCGAGTGGGAGTTGATCTTCCGGATGAGATAGTGATGTTTCTCAAAGTCATTGCCACCAAGCTGCTAGAGCTTCGTGATGAACTATAACATATCAAGGATAGAGATGATGATCCTTGAGGTATTAGCGTTGTTTGACATCGCGAAAGTAAAAATCAGAAGGAGCATCAATTGTTGATGGTTGGTGAAACCACTAGTTTCAAGAAGGGCAAGGGCAGAAGGGACACTTCATGAAGCGGCAAATCGATTCTTGCTCGGTGAAGAAACCCAGGTTGAACCCAAACCGAGACTAAGTGCTTACGCAATAAGGGAACAGCCTTTGGAGCAGCATTACCCTAGATACTTGGTAGATAAGAAGGCTGGCAAGGTCGATAGAAGTATATTGGATATACACTATGTTAATGTGTACTTTACTAGTACTCCTAGTAGCACCAGGGTATTAAGATACGGTTCGGTTGCTAAGTGTTAGTAACTTCGAAATAAAGAGCTACGGAATAAGCGGAGACTAGCTAAAGGTGAGCTGACGATATGTGTTGGAAGTGTTTCCAAGTTTGATGTGATCAAACATCATACGCTCCCTCTACCATCAAGATTAAATTAAACCTGAATAAGTGTCATTTGGTGTTTGCGTTGAGCATAGACATGATTGGATTATATGCATGCATAATATGGTTATTCATTTAAGGAGAATAATGGTTACTCTGTTAATTTGAATAAAACCTTCAATGGTCTAGCACCTAAAAGGAATGGTTTATTGAATCTCGATCGTAGTGATACATTTTCATGCCAAAAGATATAAGATAGTAATGATAGTACCACATTACTTGTGCCTTTGCCATGTAAGTCATATTGGTATAAAGCATGAAGAATCTCCATGTTGATGGATCTTTTGACTCACTCGTTTTGAAAAGTTTGAGACATGCAAACCATGTCTATTGGTGTATCGCATGAAGAAACTCCATGCAGATGGATCGTTTGGACTCACTTGATTTTGAATCACTTGAGATCATAAATCAAACCACATGGGCAAGATGGTGAAAAGCCTCGGTTTGATAAGATGGAACAAGGTAGCAACCTGTTGGAAGTAACACATTTTGATGTGTGCAGTCAATGAGTCTTTGAGGCATCGATGAATATCGTTATGTTCTTACTTCACGAGATGATTGAGTAGATGTTGAGTATATTTACTTGATGAAACACAAGTCTGAATTATTGAATGGTTCAAGTAATTTCAGAGTGAAGTTTAAGATCTTCGTGACAAGAGGATAGAATGTCTATGATATGATCATAGAGATGAATATCTGAGTTCTGATTTTGGCACACAATTAAGACATTGTGCAAATTGTTTCACAATTAATACCGCTGGAACACCATAGTGTGATGGTGTGTCGAACATCATAGTTGCACTCTATTGGATATGGTGCGTACCATGATATCTCTTATCGAATTACCACTATCGTTCATGGGTTAGGCATTAGAGACAACCGCACTCACTTTAATGGGGCACCACGTAATTCCGTTGAGGCGACACGTTTGGAGAAACCTAAGTTGTCGTTTCTTAAAAGTTTGGGGCTGCGATGCTTATGTGGAAAAGTTTCAGGTTGATAAGCTCGAACCCAGCGGACAAAATGCATCTTCATAGGACACCCAAAACAGTTGGGTATACCTCCTAATTCAGATCCGGAAGCAATAGGGATTGTTTCTTGAATCGGTTCCTTTCTCGAGGAAAAGTTAGTCTCGAAAAGTTGAGTGGGAGGATGGTGGAGACTTGATGAGGTTATTGAACCATCACTTCAACTAGTGTGTAGCGAGGGCACGGGAAGTTGTTCCGTGGCACCTACACCAATTGAAGTAGAAGCTTATGATAGTGATCATGAAGTTTGGGATCAAGTCAGCGGCGTACCTCGTGGGGTGACAAGGATGCGTACTACTTGAGTGGTGCGCAATCCTGTCTTGAAGGTCATGTTGCTAGACAACAATGAACCTCGAGCTATGGAGAAGCAATGATGGGCCCAAATTCCGACAAATGGTTAGAAGCCATGAAATCCGAGATAGGATCCATGTATCAGAACAAAGCATGGACTTTGGTGGACTTGCCCGATGATCGGCGAGCCATTGAGATAAATGGATCTTTAAGAAAAAAGCGGACAAGGGCGGTGATGTCACCGTCTATGAAGCTAGACTTGTGGCGAAGAGTTTTCACAAGTTCAAGGAGTTGACTACGATGAAATTTCTCATCCGTAGCGATGCTTAAAGTCCGTCGGAATCATGTTAGCTTAAGCTGCATTTATGAAATCTGGCGGATGGATGTCAAAGCGAGTTTCCTTACCGGTTTTCGTGAGGAAAGGTTGTATGTGATACAATCGAGAAAGTTTTGTCAATCCTAAGGATGCTAAAAGGTATGCTAGCTCCAGCAATCCTTATAAGGACTGGAGTAAGCATCTCGGAGTTGGAATATGCACTTTGATAGGATGATCAAAGATTTTTGGTTTATCTGAAGTTTATGAGAAACTTGTATTTCAAAGAAGTGAGTGGGAGCACTATAAATTTCGATGAGTATATGTTGTTGACATATTGATGATTAGAAATGATGTAGAATTCTGGAAAGCATATAGGGTTATTTGAAAGATGTTTTCAATAGAAAACCTGGATTAAGCTACTTGAACATTGAGCATCGAGATCTATAAGGATAGATCAAAATGCTTAATAATACTTTCAAATGAGCACATACCTTGACATGATCTTGAAGGTGTTCAAGATGGATCGAGTCAAGAAGGAGTTCTTGCACGAGATGTAAGGTATGAAGTTAAGAGTTAAAGCTCGACCACGGCGAAAAAGAGAAAGGGCGAAGGTGCGTCCCTATGCTTGAGACATAGGCTCTATAGTATGCTATCTTGTGTACCACACGGAAGTGTGCCTTGCCATGAGTCGGTCAAGGGGTACAAGAATGATCCAGGAATGGATCATTGGACATGATCAATAATTGTCCTTGGAGTAAATAAGGACATGTTTCTCGATTATGGAGGTAATAAAGAGTTGGCGTAAGGGGTTACGTCGATGCAAGCTTTAACACCTATCCGAGTGACTCGAGTAGCAAACCGGATCGTATAGTGGAGCAACCATTTGGAATAGATCCAAGTGGAGGCGTGGAAGCAGCGTTTACAATATGACCTAGAAATTTGCAAAGCACACACGGATCTGAAAGGTTCGGACCCATTGACTAAAACCTCTCTCACAAGCAAAACATGATCAAACACGAGAACTCATTGAGTCTTAATCACATGATGATGTGAACTAGTTCTGAGACACTAGTAAACTCTTTGGATGTTGGTCACATGGCGATGTGACCTATCGCGTTAATCACATGGCGATGTGAACTAGATTATTGACTCTAGTGCAAGTGGGAGACTGTTGGAAATATGCCCTAGAGGCAATAATAAATTAGTTATTATTATATTTCCTGTTCATGATAATCGTTTATTACCCATGCTATAATTGTATTGATAGGAAACTTCGGATACATGTGTGGGTACATAGACAACACCATGTCCTAGTAAGCCTCTAGTTGACTAGCTCGTTGATCAATAGATGGTTACGGTTTCACGACCATGGACATTGGATGTCGTTGATAGCGGGATCACATCATTAGGAGAATGATGTGATGGACAAGACAATCCTAAGCCTAGCACAAAGATCGTGGTTCGTATGCTAAAGCTTTTCTAATGTCAAGTATCATTTCCTTAGACCATGAGATTGTGCAACTCCGGATACCGTAGGAATGCTTTGGGTGTACCAAGCGTCCTGGCGTGGCTGGGTGGCTATAAAGGTGCACTCGGTATCTCGAAAGTGTACATTGGGTTGTACGAATCGAGGCTGGGATTTGTCACTCCGTGTAAGCGGAGAGGTATCTCTGGGCCCTCGGTAGGACATCATCATAATGTGCACAATGTGACCAAGGGGTTGATCACGGGATGATGTGTTACGGAGCAGTAAAGAGACTTGCCGTGCGAGATTGAACAAGGTATCGGGATACAACGGCGATCGAATCTCGGGCAAATACAATACCGCTAGACAAAGGGAATTGTATCACGGGATTGATTGAATCCTCGACATCGTGGTTCATCCGATGAGATCATCGTGGAACATGTAGGAGCCAACATGGGTATCCAGATCCTGCTGTTGGTTATTGACGGGAAGCGTCTCGGTCATGTCTACATGTCTCTCGAACCGTAGGGTCTACACATAAGGTTCGATGGCGCTAGGGTTATAAAGGAAGTTTGTATGTGGTTGCGAATGTTGTTGGTCCGGATGAGATCCGGACGTCACGAGGAGTTCGGAATGGTCGGAGGTAAAGATTTATATATGGAAAGTTGTTGTTGGGTTAGGAAAAAGTTGGGTTTTTCGGTATTGTCTGAGGAAGCTTCGAGAAGGTTCGGAGGATTCGGAGGTCGGGAGGTCGGAGTGTTCCACCATGTCAATACAGTAGCATGGGCTGTGGGGGCGCCCTAGCCTTAATGGGCGGGGCACCAGCCCCCAAGGCCCATGCTTGGAAGGGGAAAACCCTAAAGGGAGGCCTCCACTTGACTTGGGGGCCTCCTCCCCTTGCCGCCCCCTAGATGGGATCTAGGGCTGGCGCACCCCAGGGTGGGGAAACCCTAAAGGGGGCGCAGCCCCTTCCCCTATATATAGTTGAGGTTTGGGGCTGCCATACACATGAGAACTTCTCCCTCTATTGGTGCAGCCCTGCCTCTCCTCCTCCTCCTCTCCCGTGGTGCTTGGCGAAGCCCTGCTGGACTGCCACGCTCCTCCACCACCACCACGCCGTTGTGCTGCTGCTGGATGGAGTCTTCCTCAACCTCTCCCTCTCTCCTTGCTGGATCAAGGCGTGGGAGGCGTCACCGGGCTGTCACGTGTGTTGAGCAGCGGAGGTGCCGTCCGTTCGGCACTAGGATCTCGGTGATTTGGATCACGGCAGTCGACTCCTTCAACCCCGTTCTCATGAGCAGCTTCCAACGATCTACAAGGGTATGTAGATGCACTCTCCTTCCCTCGTTGCTAGTTTCTCCATAGATAGATCTTGGTGACACGTAGGAAAATTTTGAATTTCTGCTCGTTCCCCAACAATGGCATCATGAGCTAGGTCTATTGCGTAGATTCTTCATACGAGTAGAACACAAAGTAGTTGTGGGCGTTGATGTTATTCAATATGCTTACGTTACTAGTCAATCTTGTTTGACGGTATTGTGGGATGAAGCGGCCGGACCGACCTTACGTACTCTTCGTGAGGCGAGTTCCACCGGTGACATGCACTTGGTGCATAAGGTGGCTAGCGGTGCAGTCTCTCCCACTTTAGTCGGAGCAGTTCGATGAAAAGGGTCCTTATGAAGGGTAAATAGCAATTGGCATATCACGTTGTGGTTTTGCGTAGGTGAAAGCGTTCTTGCTAGAAACCCATAGCAGCCACGTAAAACATGCAAACAACAATTAGAGGGCGTCTAACTTGTTTTTGCAGGGTATGCTATGTGATGTGATATGGCCAAGAAGAATGTGATGAATGATATGTGATGTATGAGATTGATCATGTTCTTGTAATAGGATTCACGACTTACATGTCGATGAGTATGACAACGGCGAGAAGCCATAGGAGTTGTCTTTATTTATTGTATGACCTGCGTGTCATTAAACAGCCATGTAATTACTTTACTTTATTGTTAACCAGTAGCCATAGTAGTAGAAGTAATAGTTGGCGAGAAAACTTCATGAAGACACGATGATGGAGATCATGATGATGGAGATCATGGTGTCATGCGGTGACGATGATGATCATGGAGCCCGAAGATGGAGATCAATGGAGCTATATGATATTGGCCATATCATGTCACTAATATATAATTGCATGTGATGTTTATTATGTTTATGCATCTTGTTTACTTAGAGCGACGGTAGTAAATAAGATGATCCCTTAACAATTTCAAAAGTGTTCTCCCTAGCGTGCACCGTTGCTAAAGTTAAGTGCACTTCTAAGCACCACGTGATGATCGGGTGTGATGGATTCTTACGTTCACATACAGCGGATTGTAAGACAGATTTACACCATGAAACACTTAGGGTTAACTTGGCGAGCCTAGCATGTACGGACATGGCCTCGGAACACGAGAGACCGAAAGGTGAGCATGAGTCATATAGTGAATCGATCAACATGAAGATGTTCACCAATGATGACTAGTCCGTCTCACGTGATGATCGGACCGGCCTGAGTTGACTCGGATCATGTAATCACTTAGATGACCAGAGGATGTCTATCTGAGTGGGAGTTCATAAGATGAACTTAATTATCTTGAACATAGTCAAAAGACCTTTTGCAAATTATGTAAATGGCTCGCGCTTTAGTTCCCTTGTTTAGATATGTTCCTAGAAAATATAGTTGAAAGTTGAAAGTAGCGATTATGCGGACGATGAAAGCTTATGTCCTTAATGCACGCTCGGTGTGCTGAACCCCAAATGTCGTTTGTGGATGTTGCGAACATCGGACATACGTTTTGATAACTACGTGATAGTTCGGTTAAGCGGTTTAGAGTTGAGGCACGAAGGCGTTTTGAAATGTCGCGGAACATATGAGATGTTTGAGGGCTGAAATTAGGATTTCAGGCTCGTGCCCCGTCAAGAGGTATGAGACCTCCAACGATTTTCTTAGCCTACAAACTAAGGAGAAAAGCTCAATCGTTGAGCTTGTGCTCAGATTATGTCTGAGTACAACAATCACTTGAATCGGTGGGAGTTGATCTTCCGGATGAGATAGTGATGTTTCTCCAAAGTCATTGCCACCAAGCTGCTAGAGCTTCGTGATGAACTATAACATATCAAGGATAGAGATGATGATCCTTGAGGTATTAGCGTTGTTTGACATCGCGAAAGTAAAAATCAGAAGGAGCATCAATTGTTGATGGTTGGTGAAACCACTAGTTTCAAGAAGGGCAAGGGCAAGAAGGACACTTCATGAAGCGGCAAATCGATTCTTGCTCGGTGAAGAAACCCAAGGTTGAACCCAAACCGAGACTAAGTGCTTACGCAATAAGGGGAACAGCCCTTTGGAGCATCATTACCCTAGATACTTGGTAGATAAGAAGGCTGGCAAGGTCGATAGAAGTATATTGGATATACACTATGTTAATGTGTACTTTACTAGTACTCCTAGTAGCACCGGGGTATTAAGATACCGGTTCGGTTGCTAAGTGTTAGTAACTCGAAATAAAGAGCTCTGGAATAAGCGGAGACTAGCTAAAGGTGAGCTGACGATATGTGTTGGAAGTGTTTCCAAGTTTGATGTGATCAAACGCCATACGCTCCCTCTACCATCAAGATTAGAATTAAACCTGAATAAGTGTCATTTGGTGTTTGCGTTGAGCATAGGCTGAAGGAAATATGCCCTAGAGGCAATAATAAAGTTATTATTTATTTCCTTATTTCATGATAAATGTTTATTATTCATGCTAGAATTGTATTAACGGAAACATAATACATGTGTGAATATATAGACAAGCAGTATGTCACTAGTATGCCTCTACTTGACTAGCTTGTTAATCAAAGATGGTTATGTTTCTAACCATGAGCAATGAGTTGTTATTTGATTAACAAGGTCACATCATTAGTTGAATGATCTGATTGACATGACCCATTCCGTTAGCTTAACACTTGATCGTTTAGTATGTTAATGCTTTCTTCATGACCCATACATGTTCCTATAACTATGAGATTATGCAACTCCGTTTACGGAGGAACACTTTAGGTACTACCAAGCGTCTGGCAATAGCGGGTGATTATAAAGAGTACTACAGGTGTCTCCAAAGGTACTTGTTGGGTTGGCGTATTTGAGATTAGGTTTTGTCCTCCGATTGTCGGAGAGGTATCTCGAGCCTTCTCGGTAATGCACATCACTTAAGCCTTGCAAGCATTACAACTAATGAGTTAGTTGTGAAGATGATGTATTACGGAGCGAGTAAAGAGACTTACGTACGAGATTGAACTAGGTATTGGATACCGGCGATCGAATCTCGGGTAAGTAATATCCGATGACAAAGGGAACAACGTATGTCGTTATGCGGTTTGACCGATAAAGATCTTCGTAGAATATGTAGGAACCAATATGGGCATCCAGGTTCCGCTATTGGTTATTGACCGAGAATGGTTCTAGGTCATGTCTACATAGTTCTCGAACCGTAGAATCCGCTGCAACAACGTTTGATGACGAGTTCATTATGAGTTTATAAGTATTGATGCGAAGTTTGTTGGTCCGGATGTGATCACGGACATGGCGAGGAGTCTCGAAATGGTCGAGACATAAAGATTGATATATTGGAAGCCTGAGTTTGGACTTGGAATGGTTCAGTGAAAGCAGGATGTTCTGGGAGCAGGGAGGTTACGGAACCCCAGAGGTATATGGGCCTTCATGGGCCTCAAGGGAGAAGGAGAAGGGCGGCCAAGGTGGGCTCGCGCCCCCTCCCCTTCCGGTCCGAATAGGACAAGGAGAGAGGCGGCGCCTTCCTCTCCCCCTCCCAATCCTACTCCAACTAGGAGAGGGGGAGTCCTACTCGGTGGGAGTAGGACTCCTCCTTATGCGCCTCCCCTTGGGCGGCCACCTCCCTTTTCTCCTTTATCTCTGAGGCAGGGGCACCCCATGACACACAAGTTGATCTCTGGATCTTTCCTTAGCCGTGTGCGGTGCCCCTTCCACCATATTCCACCCGGTCATATCGTCGCGGAGCTTAAGTGAAGCCCTGCTTGGAGAAGTCATATCGTCGCGGAGCTTAAGCGAAGCCCTGCGTCGGTGGAGCATCAACATCGTCCTGCGCCCGTCGTCTTGTGGAACTCATCCCGACACTTTGCTGGATCGGTCCGGGGATCGTCATCGAGCTGAGCGTGTGCGAACTTCGGAGGTGCCGTCGTTCGGTGCTTGGATCGGTCGGATCGTGAAGGCGTCGACTACATCAACAGCGTTGTTATAGCGCTTCCACTTTCGGTCTCACGAGTGCGTGGGCGGACACTCTCCCCTCTCGTTGCTATGCCATCACCATGGTCTTGCGTGATCGTAGGAAATTTTTGAAATTACTATGTTCCTCAACGGTGGTATCGAGCCTGGTTTTATCGTTGATGTCATGTGCGAGTAGAACACAAGTGAGTTGTGGGCGATACAAGTCATCTGCCTACCAGCATGTCATACTTTGGTTCAGCGCTTTGTGAGATAAGCGGCCGGACCGACATTACTGCGTGCGCTTACGCGAGACTGGTTTCACGCTCGAGCACTTTCGTTGCTTAAAGGTGACCGGCGGGTGTCTGTCTCTCTCAGTTTAGTTGAATCGAGTGTGGCTCGCCCGGTCCTTGAGAAGGTTAAAAGCGGAGTCTATTTGCGAAATGTCGTTGTGGTTTTGATGCGTGGTAAAACGGTTCTTGCTCAGCCCGTAGCAGCCACGTAAAACTTGCAACAACAAAGTAGAGGGCGTCTAACTTGTTTTTGCAGGGCATGTTGTGATGTGATATGGTCAAGGCGTGATGCTATATTTTATTGTATGAGATGATCATGTTTTGTAACGAGTTATCGACTTTGGCAGGAGCCATATGGTTGTCGCTTTATTGTATGAAATGCAAGCGCCATGTAATTGCTTTACTTTATCACTAAGCGATGGCGATAGTCGTAGAAGCAATAGTTGGCGAGGCGACAACGATGCTACGATGGAGATCAAGGTGTCGGCGCCCGGTGGCGATGGTGATCATGGCGGTGCTTGGCGATGGAATCACAAGCACAAGATGATGATGACCATATCATATCACTTATATTGATTGCATGTGATGTTTATCCTTTATGCATCTTATCTTGCTTTGATTGGCGGTAGCATTATAAGATGATCTCTCACTAAAATTATCAAGAAGTGTTCTCCACAGTATGCACCGTTGCGAAAGTTCTTCGTCTTTGAGACACCGCGTGATGATCGGGTGTGATAGGCTCTCGTTCAAATACAGCGGGTGCAAAACAGTTGCGCCTTGCGGAATACTCGAGGTTAAACTTGCGAGCCTAGCATATAACAGATATGGCCTCGGAACACGGAGACCGAAAGGTCGAGCGTGAATCATATAGTAGATATGATCAACATAGTGATGTTCACCATTGAAACTACTCCATCTCACGTGATGATGGGACATGGTTTAGTTGATTTGGATCACGTAATCACTTAGATAACTAGAGATGTCTATCTAAGTGGGAGTTCTAAAGTAATATGATTAATTGAACTTTAATTTATCATGAACTTAGTCCTGGTAGTATTTTGCAAATTATATTTGTAGATCAATGGCTCGCGTTGTTGCTTCCCGTGTTTTATATGTGTTCCTAGAAAATTGTATTGAAAAATGTTAGTAGCAATGATGCAGATTGGATCCGTGATCGAGGTTTATCCTCATTGCTGCCTGGAAAATTATGTCCTTAATGCACGCTAGGTGACAGACCTATTGCGGGAGCGGATGCATCGTTATGAGCGTTTGGCTAGCTCAATATGATGACTACTTGATAGTTTAGTGCACCATGTAGCGGCTTAGAATCGGGACTTCAAAGGCGTTTTGAGCGTCATGGACCATATGAGATGTTCCAGGAGTTGAAGTTAATATTTCAAGCAAATACCGAGTTGAGAGATATGAAGTCTCCAACAAGTTCTATAGCTAAAAGATGGAGAGAATCGCTCAAACTAGTGAGCATGTGCTCAGATTATGCAGGTACTTCAATCGCTTGAATCAAGTGGGAGTTAATCTTCCGGATAAGATAGCGATTGACAGAATTCTCTAGTCACCATCACTAAGTTACTAGAACTTCGTGATGAACTATAATATGCAAGGGATGACGACAAAGATTCCCGAGCTCTTACGTGATGTTGAAAATCGGCGAAGGTAGAAATCAAGAAAAGAGGATCAAGTGTTGATGATTGACAAGACCACTAGTTTCAAGAAAGGGCAAAGGAAAGAAAGGGAACTTCAAGTAGAAAGACAAGTAAGTTGTCACTCTTGAAGAAGCCCAAAGCTGGACCATAGCCTGGGCCGAGTGTTTACACTGCAAAGGAAATGGTCCTTTGGAAGCAGAAATGCCCTGAATATTTGGTGGATAAGAAGGATGGCAAAGTGAACAAGAGTATATTTGATATACAGATTATTGATGTGTGCATTACTAGTGTTTATAGTAGCCCACAGTATTTGATACTTGTTAGGTTGCTAAGATTAGTAACTTCGAAGCAGATTCTGAATAAGCAGAGACTAGTTGAAGGGGAAGTGGCGATGAGTGTTGGAAGTAGTTCCAAGATTGATATGATCATCATCCTTTTACTCCTATACTTTCGGGATTAGTGTTAAACCTAAATAAATGTTATTTGGTGTTTGCGTTGAGCATGAATATGATTTGATCATGTTTATTGCAAAG